>CAKNWW010285120.1:0-10135 GCA_932074435.1 Andricus kollari | reverse complement strand
CTCATAATTTTATATTTTATAATTTGATTTATTTTTTGTTTGCAATGAAAATCCGAAAGATTTACAATTGTTTTCTGTAAAATATATCTCTAACTTTATTTTAGAGTCAGATTTTTGTCACCTATCATATCCTATGTCGTCTTACAAAATTATCTAGAATTTTAAGCAAGCTAAGATACTTTGTTTTGGCTGTAGAATGATTTTTCTAAAAAACTTCGAATTTGTAGGGGAATCCAGAAATGAGATTATTTTATAGGCTTTCAATTTGTGATATTTTGCCACTTGGTACTACTGAATAGCTATTTCCACTTTTTTTATTGAAAGTGAACGACTTAACACCACTCAGAGGGAGAAAAACGGATACACTTTGGACTATAAAAACTAGTTACTTATCGTTAAATTAAATATTTTAACTTTAGAATGCGGAAGAGGAAGAGTTAGATATTATATATTTAAAGAATTAATATCTCATTTTAAGTCCTTCCGGTAATATACATTTTAAAAAACGTCCCGCGTAGCCCCGTCTTACGTTATTAACCCTAAACTCAAATATAAATTAATTTCCAAGACTGAAAATATTTTGAGATACTTATATAATTTTTTAGACAGACCATGCGAAGGTCGAAAATAAAAATACCTAATCCTTTTTGGCAAATTTCCACAGAGTCCAATTTCAAAAATAGTTCCTAAAAATATCTTCTCAAGTGAATCATCTTTTTCTCTTTGCCTCACTTTCTTCAGAAGCAAAAAGTTTCTTGAATCGCCCTGTACCTTGAAGCATATATGCTTTTTCTACCGTGTTACGTGGTATACACGAGAGGTACATCCATGGGTGATTCATGGGTCTTGACCTCACGACCGGTTCACCGACGACCATAACGGTTCGATAGGCGATTAAAACGTAATCGATTTCTTAATTGGTCAGCGACAGGTGAAATTACACCGAACAAAATTACACGGTCTGAATGGGAACTGAGTGCAGATTCCCGTGGGGCTAAATGACTCTATTACAGTCATTCGCGGAAATATATTTTCTGAGATACGACCATAACTTTCAGTTATTTGAACTGTAACTTCCCGAGTTTTAATGCCGAGATCGAAGAGATATATGACAACGAAGAGGCTATCTTTGATTAACGCCATGATCTTTAAAAGGGTTGCCAAAGGAAGAAGTGACCATAAAAAATATTTTTATAAATTCCTCGTGTTGCGATAAATACTCAGGGCCGTCACAAAGTCACTTAAGTAACTTTTAATCACTTTTTTTCAAGTCACTTTTTAGTCAATTTTTTAAGAGAAAGTCACTATTGGGAATAGTTAAACTGCGATACGCCATTTGGTGCCAAAAATCGGAACTAGAAAGACTAGGCATTATTTTAAAGATAAAGAATAATTGTGTTTTTTTTTTTAGAAAATCATTTTTGACAGAAATGTTTTTTTTTCCACTGTATAAAATGTAACTTCTATCTGAAACATTTTGTTTTTTATAAAGACTTATTTTTACTATTCAATCATTTTTTTAAACTCCACAAAACAATCGTAAAAAGACTTTTATGCAAAAATTAACATGCATCTTTAAAATTCTACCTACTCTAACCTCTTCTACCTGCTTTAATCATTTTATATTGTATTAACAACAAAAAAAGAAAATTTAAATAATCTACGTAGGAAATCTATCGTAACATATGGTGCGAAAATGCTATTCAATATCAGACTTCACACTCGTTCCCCTATTATATATATAATTATTATTATATTATAATTATTTGGTTGGAAAGTACACTATTATATTTCTGTTTCAAAATTCCTCTTTTTCGTTAAAAATTTAATTATTTGATTAAAAATTTATTTAAATATTTGCTTAAAGATACAACTGTTTTGGGTTGCAGTTTAATATTTTCTATTTGAAACTTCGACAATTTGATTGAAAATTCAGTTTGATCAAAACTGAAACTATTTGGTTGATAATTAATTTTTTTCCTTGAAAAGACTCTTTATTGAAAACGAACTTTTTTCTTGAAAATTCATCTTTTCGGGATTAAAAATCAAATATTTTCGAAAACATTAGACTTTTTAACTTAAAATCTCAGCTCTTGGTCGAAAATTAACCTAATGTTGAAAATGCATATCTTTTCTGTTAAAAATGTAACCCTTTTTGGTAAAAAAATGTAACTGTTTGGTTGACAATAATTAATAATCTCTTTTGGATGAGGATTCAACTATTTTGTTAAGAAAAAATTATTTGATTGAAAATTCGTCTCTTTTGGTCGAAATTTTATCTATTTTTGTTGAAAATGCAACTGTTTGATTGGAAATTAATAATAACTATATATTTTATTAAAAATTATTTTGTTGTTGAAAATGAATGGTTTCTACTGAAAATTAAACTACTTCACTTTTGGTTGAAAATTAATTTTTTAAAGTAGAAAATTGAATTATTTAGTCGCCAATTGATGTTTTTAATATAAAATTAATCTTCTTGGTTGAAAACTGAACTTTTTTGGTTAAAAATTCATCTAATTTGTTGAAATTGCAATATTTTTACTTGAAAGGTTAGGAATTTAAATACATTAATTTTATTTAAAGAATTTATTCCCCTATTTTCGTGAAAAATTACCCCATTTACCCTGGTTTGAAAGAATTTTAGGCTGTGAAGTCTGCAATATTAAAATTATTTTAATTTAACATTTTCTGTTTTTCTATTTACTGTTGTGAAGCATCGAAATATAAATACGCCTGAGTGTCAACGGTTTAATCAGCTTGCAATAAAATTAATTACAATTTGCCTGAGCATTACTTGTAACAATCGCTATAGCCATTGTGACCTTGGTGTGTAATCGAATCGAAATTTTTGAATAAATGAGTGTTTCTATTGACATTACAGGCATCACTTTTTAGCTTAAATTAGTCACTATATCTGTAAATAACTGAATAAATAATATCGCAAAGCAGTTAGATTACGAGAATTTTTGAGAGTTAAAAATGAGAGAGTTACAGATAATTTACACGTAATTAAACGTATGTCGTACATTCTTTATTATATACTTTCATTGAAACCTTTTTTTATGAAATAAAATTGGATCACTTTCTCCTCGAGGCAAAGTGATAATTGCAATAAAATTGATCAGAGTTTATTTTTAAAGGCTGATAATAAACTGGGAGTGAAAAGTACGAAAGTATTAAAGTATTAATAATGTCATAAAGATAAATAATGTTTGACGCTTGGAATACGTTTGAAATGGACTTTCGAACATGATTTCGAAATTGACATTAACAATCGAGATGTGCATCGTATGTTTGTCGAACGCGGTCTTTGGAACGGGGAAGTGAGTACCGATATATCATATCGTGTACCTACACCCACGTTAATCCAAATACGGCCATGGCTTATAAAATCAACAAGCTTACTTTGTTGATGACCGTCTCAAATTTTTTGTATCAATTTTAAACGCTGTACAAAATATTTCGTTTGGTCAGAGGACCTTGTTCCGCTATCCAGAAGCCTATGAATTTTTAATTAGACCTTGTAACAGAAAATGATTGTCAGTTTTATTTTAACTAGATGATTGGCATATTTTGAATAAAAAAATATTTATATGAGATTGCACAATGTATTAAAGTTTTCAAATGATTTCCTTTTTCAGATTTAGATGCCTTGGGATACAAGGTATCAACATTTTTAATCTAATTGAAATTGTCTTTATTTTATTCAACATTAATTAATAAATAATGAGGACCTAAGTGCGTTTAACATCTAAGGAAACGTCTATTAATTACGTAAAGGTAATTTTTGAAATATTAGACCCCCTACCCCATTTTTTAAGGATTCGTAAGATTGATGCCCCCCTTGTTACGTAATATTTTATATTCTTTACTCAATATATGAACAGTATATCAATTATTTTGACTGTAAACGAGATTTCGAAAGATTTGAGAGATTACCTGTGATTTTTAAAAATTTCAACAGATGTCAAGAGATTTTAATGAATTTCAAAGGAGTACAAAGAGTTGCAAACTTTTACGGAATTTAACAAGAGTTCCAAAGCTTTTTAGGGATTTTAAAAGATTTAAGGACATTACAAAAGTTTTAGGGTATTTCAAACAATTCCAAAAGGATAACGAGAGGTTTCACATAATTTAGATAATTTTGAAAGATTTCAAGAATTTGAAGAAATGACTTATAGTATAATTTCAGAGTCTCAATTTTTCAAAGGACTTAACAAGATTTTAAACAACTTCAAGATTTTAAACTTGAAGAGTTTTAAAAGAATTTGATGAGAAACCAAAGTATTTAACTGAAGTTTAAAGGCTGAGATGGGATTTTAACAGGATTTGGAATATTATAAGGGATTTCATAAGATTTCAAAAGATTTCCAAGTATTTTAAGGAATTTTTACGGATTTAAAAAGATATAAAGGCGTTTCGATGATTTCATGTGATGCCAAAGGCTTTTTAAGAGATTTCAAAAGATTGAAAAGTATATCTACCGATTTTAGAGGATTTCGTGGGATTTAAAAAGATTTAACGGCTGAATATTATAAGGGATTTTAAGGGAGTTAATTTTAATGGGTTTAACAGATTTTAAGGAATTTCAAGAAATCATGAAAAATTCTTAAGCATTTTAATGATTTCAAGCCATTTTAAAGGGATTTTAAAGATTTCAATGGATCTCGCAATGTTTCGAAATATTTCACAGAATTTCAAGAATTTAAACCGTTTTTGAGAGATTTTAAGGCATTTCCGAGGATTTTAATCAAGATTGTAAGGGATTTTAAGAGATTTCCATAGTTTCTAAAGGATTTCAATTTTAAACAAAAAAAGCATTTCATAATAAACAATAAATAAAACAAATAATGATATAATGTGTATGCTGGAATAAAAAGTAATTTCAACATACAAAACAGGTGTCAGTTAGCCCCCAGTACGGAATAGTAATATTTTCTGCCCCCCCCCCCCACAAAAAAGCCTTACATAATTAATTGACGTTCACTTGTATAAAATACTACATATCTATAGAATTCGGGATCATAAATCCTTCACCACTGAAGATTTCATTTCGTCAATTTTTATAAAAACGTTTTGCCATACAGATTTGGTTTCAAAGTTTGCCAATCTGGGACAAGTAATTTTCCATATTATCGAAATTTCGGATTTTAAACTCCGCCAATCAAACAATTTTCGCTAGGTTTTAACCCTGCTTAAGACCATCTTCCGCTCCTATAAACGTCAGTTTTAAAGCAAAATCACCTCTTTATCTCCAATTAGTCATAACCAATTTGCATTAAATTAGCATCAAAATGGCAGGATTTTACTAAGTACTCAAAATGCCCTCATTTAGAAGCTCAAAGGGTAGGTTAGACACGCAAATTGCTAAATGAGGCCAAAGTGGCCTAAAATAAAAAGATTGAAATGAGCAACAGCGACGGAAGAGCGGAAGAAGAATGAGTGGATCGGGTAAGAAATGTTCTCATTTTCCATGCTTGAGCGAAGACTGAGAAGAGACAAGATTCCTCGTGGATGATCAAGAAAAGAGAGGAATGCGATTGCTCGTAAATATATCTAATTGCTCTCGAGGCTGAGAGAAGTAATCACTCACCCATGAAATGTGAATTATTCTAGGGCGGTTCGTGTTGTGGGTGAGAGAAGACTCAAATTGACCATGAAACGGAATCAAGAATCACTTTCAGAATACATTTTGTCCAGTAAAAGAAAAGCAGAGTGAAGAAAATTCATTTAGAAATTGTACCAATTGGGGTTTCTTCTAAACTTTAAGACTAGAAAACAATAATACTTATTACAGAAGAATAGAAGCAACAGAGAAATTATATTTACAGAAAAAAGTCCTCAATTATCAGGGTGTCTGCGCGACAGATGATTTTAAATTCCCGGTCATTTCCTGGTAAAAAAAGAATTGCAAAAACTTTAACTGTGAGTTTTATGCTCTGTTTATAGACTCTGCTGATTTGAACCTGTCCAACTCTAAAAATGAGATGAAAAGAGTCTCAAGAAACTTTTGACTGGTAACGAAAGTTGATTCGAGAAATTACAACACAACGAGTGCATTGTGATCCAGTTGTGGATCCAGCAAGTGGAGATAATTCGTGGAAGAAATGCGCGTCCAGTGAGGGATTTCACTTTCTCAAGACGAGAGTCCTGTGGTGAATCAAGGTTAGATATCAGGGCCTTATTCCATCTTAGACGAGAGACGATGAGATTCCAATCCGTTTGGAAAGATCTTTCTCGGAGATCGAGATCGGTTTCGAGCATGATCGAGAAACTGAACTGACACGACCGGTATCCCCATGAATTCGCCATATATGACGCACTCGTGTTCCAGGGTCACGAAGGGTATTACGGGTAACCCATATTAGCGTGGAATAAATCCGAGTAAATCTCCTTTCGATTTAATATGATGCTACATATACATAAGCACGTCTGAAGTATTTAGTTAAAGAGCATTTGTCTGTTTGAACCCTGACGATGTGGAAATAAAACGTTCTTATGGTAATTGTCCCCTTTTAATACCAACTGCAGTTGTTCAACTAAAAAGTTACGAGGTCATCAAAGTCGTCAAAGTGGACTTTATGCTTAGGTTGCTTTAACCATAATTACCAGGAGCCAGGATGTTGATAACTTTGAGTCATCATCTTAGTGGTCTTGTTATATTTCTACCTCATTCGAGAGAAATATTTGTGTTCAAGTGAAATAAGATCTTGATATGCATTCTCCGAAAATAATGAAGAGGAGAATTGTAAATGGTGGTGGAATGTGATTTCTTATTGGCGGGGTCAGAGTTGGGGGCATGATTAAAATCTTAAGTCCCTGGAATTTAGACTAATGGACAATGAAGCCTTGTGTCATCGCTTACCCTAGGACTGCTGTTTCTTACCACGATCACGAAGAGGATAGTTTAGGCTGGCCATAAGAGTAATGGAAACTTACCTGAAACAGATATAAGAAAGTAGGTTAATATTTAAATTATAGTGATAATTTATTGAAAATAGGGATTGAATCATTTTAAATATTTATACACTGCCAAAATATAATGTCAGTATCATGCAGAAAAAAATAACCATAATTTCGGCAAACTTGTAGGATTATGGAATTTAAGGGTTTCTACATTTTTTATGCTGGATTAAAATATTCGTACTCAGAGGATGGGTTCAAAATTATTTTCCAATCTCATATATTTACATCCCAATAAACTGAGGAAACGGAATTAAAAAAAAACTTGTTGGCTTAACGTTAGTGTATTTTTAAAATTGAAAAAAATCATTCGTTCTTTGGCTTCAAGAGAGAATAGATTTCACCCGATAAAACATTGAAATTGTAATACTACTAGTCTTTTCATTTGCAGGCCCTGGACTTAAAAAGATTTGAAAATTAAAAATATATATATTTTGTTAAGTTCAAGTATCAACATTTAAAATACTCTTAAGTCGATTTGGTTGCTTTTCAATCTAAGATATTGAAATTTGGACTCTACTGAAATGTTCACCATCGAATCCTCTCAACTTTTTGCATTCCTTTGAACTTGTTGTATTTTCTCTAAATTTGGTTACCTTAAAATTGATAAGATTTACTTGTTAATTGTTTTAAATCTCCTACTTCTTTTTCGTTTTAGAATCTTAATACGTCTAACACAAAATTAAAGAATGAATTTCATTTCGATTTTAGAAACGAAATAGGGTTGTTTCCAAAGTCAGATATCAATTTTCCAATGAATGGATCTTATAGTTTATAAAATTCTAATTTTAAAAACGCCCATAAAATATTTTTTACGTATTGTTTACTATTTTTAATTTAATGTTGAAATATGAAATTTCTATCACGATTTCGATTGGAGGGCCCCTCTGACGTCAAAGGGGTCGGATTTTCCACCAATCACAGCTTACGTGTCAGAGATTCTCAAATATCTTTTTCTCTGCCCATGTTTTGTTTTGGTTATCTGCACGTCGAAAATCGAAGTCTCAAAATATTGTTTAAAAAAATGTCAAAGGAGGGTTTCGCAAAAGCCAATAGCAGAAATTTCCCGAAAATAGAGATAGTTATGGTGATTATGATTTCGTAAGTGCAGAAATACGAGGAGTGAAAATAAAACGGTTAGGTGACTCTTTATCATAAGATTCGTTAGTTTCCATCAAAGCCACATCATCACATTGATAATTATGAGAACCTCTGAGTCACGTGACACCCACGTGACACCAATTTGAATAAGTGTTTTCCCGCCTTCAATTTTTAATAATTTTTTTCTGTTGAAACACTCAACAGAAAAAAAAATTTAGAGCGAACATTGAGTTAAGATTAAAATTATGTATTAAAAAATTATTTTATCTAAAATTGTGAAACAACCCTATTACATATTGTTAAGGATGTTGCTTCTGATAACACTGGACAACAAAAATGACTTATGTTCCCGTTGAATGCGACATGTAATTTCCGAAGTATTTTTTTGAGATTGAATACCAATCAACTCTTATTTCCCCCCCCTACGGGTTGGTTTAAAAAAAATTTGCAAATGAATTTTTTAAAAAAAAATGTTAACATTTTTTTTAGGGTTCAAAACAAAATTCTTTTATACATACGTCGAATCATTTCAACGCATTTTTTAATGCTGACTTCAAATATGACCTCCTTTTCAAAATTACAAGAACGGTTCTTGAAATAATCTTAAAATACTTTGAAAAATGGAAAAAATTGAAGAAAAATTGAATGTGATCAATTTTAGTTCATATTTAATTTTTCAATATGAACTGGGACCATATTTGTTCATTTGTTTATGCCAAAGAATAATCTAAAAAAACATTTAAATTCGGATAATCCGTTCTAGCTGAAATCGAATCTAATGCAGACAGACTTTAAATATCAAGAAACTTGTGTGATAACTCAATATTACCTCTGGTGTTTTTTGGGTCACTGATAACGAATTTGAAGACAGATTATTAAAATTCAAAATGTCTGAGAAAATATCATGAAAATAAAAACACTTTTACGTATGGTCTGCCAAATTGGATCAGCCATTTTTAATTTTAAAAATTGAACTTCAAATTCGATATAAGCGATCAAAAAAATCCTGAAGTAAATAATTTTGAGTGCTTTGAAGCTATTGGCTGATGCGTTACTGAAATTTGTCCCATACGCGGAAACAGGGATGTAGATTTTTCATCATATCTCCAGAACGGTTTATCCGAATTCATATTCCTTTTCCGATCATTCTTTTGGCATAAAAAAATCAGCAAATATGGCTCTAATATCTCTATATTATGAAAAGATCTCAATGCTGCTGCTATTTCAAGAATGTATCATTGCCCCTTAACCTCTACAACCCTCGTTACATCTGCCCCTGAAAACGTGCAGACATCCTTACAACCCTCGACCCTTAACCAATGCCACCCTTACGTTATATGTAAAATGTTACCTTTTTATCAGGCCTGCCCAGAGAGAGGAAATCGACTCAAAGGCCACATTTATCTGACCATGTCCTATTTAGGGGCGCCTTTCTATATTTTATTGATCACGTCTTTTTACCCTTTTACGTCTACTATTCTATTTACGGTTCGGACTTTGTTAAATATTCATTACATTGTTTGAAGATTTAACTATTTCGTTGAAAATTAATTTTTTAAATGAAAATTGATCGTTTTTAGTTGAGAATTCAACAATTTGGTTGAACATTTACGTATTTTGTTGTCTTTCTTAGAACTTAGAACATTTATTTTCTTAGAACATTTACTTCTTTCGTCTTTCTTAGTTGAAAATTAATCTTCTTGATTAAAAATTTAACAGTTTGGTTCAAAATTGAAGTACTTTGTTAAACATTCATTTGATAAGATGAAGATTCATCTCTTTGGTTGAAAATGCAACTCTTTGGTTAAAAAAGAATCTGTTTTGGTTGAAGATTCAACCATTTTCCTGAAAAGTGACATTTTTTGGTTGAACTTAACTGTTTTTCATTTACAATTAAAATCTTTTCTTAGTTGAAATATCAACTATGCATTATATTTTTTGTCGAGAATTAATCTTTTTTATTGAAAATTCAACAACTGGGTTAAAAGCTGAACTTCTTTTTCAAGAATGCATTTTGTACGATTCATAATTTTAATTGACAATTTTACTATTTAATTAAAAATTTAAT
>CAKNWW010285114.1:868-11930 GCA_932074435.1 Andricus kollari | reverse complement strand
ATGAAGTTTTACCCAACAATAGTTAGATTTTCTTATTGAGTTTTATTAATTCAGTTTGCATTCAAGCGAGAAAATGAGAAAAAAAGAAAGTTTCTTGAAAGCAAGGGAATAAAGAGGAATTAAAAAAAAAGTTATATAGAGGGGAATAGGGAAAAAAGTGTGAAGTCTATATTCAGATGATTTACTTGTAAAATAAAATCACTAATTTTCATTTTTTCAAGTATTTAAAAAAATTATTAATCACATTTATATTTTCCATGCGTGATGTCACATTCTGCGTTAACCCCCCTCTCCCCCTTCCTACGTCCCTTTAAAGATATCAAGTATTATAATCATTTTTAAGTAAGCCAAAGGGAATTTTAAGTAGTAAAAGACCATTAAAGCCAGCCAGTTATTATCACGTCGACCATGGAGGATCTTCTAATAATACAGAGTGGTATTTTTTTTTTTTTTGCGAAACAAACCCACATTCGAAAGATATTCCATCTCTTCTACATGTTATACCATTAACAACAGTCTCTTCAGTATAATTTGTCTTCAGTTTCACTTTGACCATAAATAAGCAATCCATACACAAAAAAGTGACTCTTTTTCGCCTTCTTCGTTAATTAAAAAAAAATGAAAAGGATCCTTTCTTTGGCGACTGCCTCATAAAACTAGACGTGATGAGAAAGCTATACTTTCTTTTTTCTGCTCGACCAAGGAAAATTTAAGCGCGAAACTCTCGAGAAAAAGTTGACACGTGCAAAAGGGTGGCTGTCTGAATACAATAAGAAGCCTCATCGTATACTTGCGTGTCCTTGGCAACGCGTGGCCCTTTGAAAAAGAGTACGAAAAGAAAAGTTCGATAAATGGTCGAAATTTCGTTCCTCATGTTGCCACCACCCCGATCGGGCATGTGAGCCATGGCAAATTTTATACAGCTGACTGAATCCACATTTTTCACTACATCAGCGCGTACCACTTCTTCGGCTCATTCTACAGTGAACGGTGGATCCGGATTTTTCTCTGATGACATTTTTATGCAGTTTTCTTTCTAACCATCAATATAAAAAGTGAAACGTGAAAAATCCTGCAAAAATATATCATTTTTGCAGCTGTTCTTACTAAAAAATGAACTAGCATAAGTTCCTTAAATGATAACCTTTAGTCCTTCAACGAATGCACTCTACATTGATAAGAAACTTAAAAAGGATCAAGAAAATCCTGTCCTAGATGAGAAATTCTCTTTCAAACTTTTAGGTGTACAAACTCTTTGTTACAAGTATTATTTTCTTTTAGGTATGAAGGGGATTTTTATTTGTGTTCTTTTATCATTATTATTATTATTATGCTTGGGATAAAATCTAATTGCAAATACTGAAAAGATTTAGTTACTCAGGTACTGTGTTTGGTTGTATATCTTTATTCTTCTTTACTAATATTGTTTTCTATTAAGAGCAAATAGAGTTTTTCAGCTTCGGACTTTCTGGAAGATTTAAAATACAATTTAGATGCTGCGAAGATGGAAAACTGATTTTCTCTGGTGAACTTTTCTTATATTTTACTGAAAATGTCTTAAAGTAGTTTGGGATAATCTGATTTTCAAACTTGATTCGAATAACTCAGCGTTCAATTTCAAGTAGTGTCCTAATTGATTTAGATCATCATTTCATTATATCCTGCATTTTATCAAAAAGATCACCAAAACTGATCATTTAAAGTTTCGAAACATGACTACTTTTAAAAAAATTATTAAAAACCAATCAATAAGAAATAATCAATTATTTCAGTTTTCTTCAAACACCATTACGTTTCTAAATCCAAATGTTTTATAATTATAAGTATTTTGAAGTCCGGCGTTTTTTTAATTTTAGTAATTAAAAAAGAACATAATTGTCCACAACGTTAATAAGTCTTAAAGGAAAATAATAATGCTCATATTTTTGAAATAAATAGCTTATTATATGAAAAAGTCGGGATTATTTTCAATATTATCAAAGTTGTATTATTTTCCCTTTTTTGAACATGTCAAAACTGTAAATTTAAAGATTTTACAACCGGTTGATCAGTTTGTAGCTTGAAACTTTCAACATTAAATTAATGCAATCAAGAATCGTTTAAAATTAAATAACTTTAAATTAAAATTATTAAAAATGGAATTATCTTATACCAAACCATTGAAAATGGTTTCGTTTTATATTTAAATCTTTCAAAATTCTACCATGTAAAAATAATTATATTTTATAGATGGAAAAATGTAACAATGCTTGGTTAAATAATTCATTTTACCCTGGAATCTCCACAATTGTTTGAATAAACGTTTAAAATTAAACCATTTTAAATAACAAACTGTAAATAATTGAAAAAATCCTTAGTCATAGCCTCCGATATTGAACAACCTGTAAATGAGGAATACTTAAAATTGTAGCTATAAAAATTGAGAAAATGTTATTGTTAAGCTTACTAATTTAAATAATTTCACTATTTAGCATTTCAAGCTGAAAATTGATCAATTCCTTGAATTACCTAAATGCTCTGAAATTCTCTGCATTTCCTAAAATAGTTCAATTTCTTGAATATCCTGAATACATTAAATTTCCTGAATCCCTTGAATATACTAAATTCTTTGAATTACCTAAATGCTCGTATATCCCTGAAATCCTCTGAATTCCTTGAATATTCTGAAATATTTGATTTCTCTGAATTCCCTGAATTCATTAAATATTCTGAAATCTCTGAATCTTTGAATATGCTGAATTCCTTCAATATTTAGAATTCTATGAAAAACTTGAATATTCTGAATTCCTTGACTTCTCTGAATACCTTGAATATTCTAAATTCCTTTTTTCATCTGAATTCATTCAATTCATCTGAATTCCTTTAATTCATCTGAAATAATCAATCTGACTTCTCTGAATTTCTTAAATATTCTGAATTCCTTTAATTCATCGAAATTCATTTATTTTGAAGTTCTTGGAATTTAGGGAATTCTCAAAATTCAAGAAGTTTCACGAATTCAGAGATTTACAAGGAAGAAGTTGAAAAGAATTCCAAGCAATTTAGAAGAATAAAAAAGAATTCAAAGGAATGAAACATTCTTTTCAGAATACACGCATCGAAAGTTCGACCTTCGTTGCCTCTTGAGCGAAGCGAAAGTGGCCGATTTCTGCCGAGTGTCAGCTGGCAAGGCGAAAGTAATACATGGGACGACTAAATGAAAGTGATGGGATTATGCGCGCGCATGTGTCGTGTGTCTCCACTAACTGCACTAAAAGCAGCGATGCACAGTGATAAATATGGCAAACAATTCGAGCCACGCGACGATTTTAATCAAATAATGAACATTTATTTTGTATTTTTCTCCAAAAATGTTATATTTTATATTTCCGGTGAGAGAATTTTGATAACTACCCATATATTTTTTTTAATGAACCATGAAACGACTTGCCTCAACATGAGTGGAAATTGTTCGAAAATAACGCAGGACTACAAAATATTTTCGGGAGTGGAACCAAGAAGAATATACGTTTTCAGGTGCGCTGATCACGAATCCGTGACCCCTATGGCCCCTACACGTCAGAATCAAGGTCATTTGAAGGTCAACTTCGTTAATTCGAGAGATATAACCTTTTGGAACTCAGATTCTGAAAGTAGTTATCAAAATTCTCTCATCAGAAATATTAAATATAACATTTTTGGAGAAGAATAAAAAAAATTTTCATTATTTGATTAAAATCGTCGTGTGGATCGAATCGTTCCCCATATTTATCACTGTGCGCCGCACATAACCTCGTAGTTTCCATTATTCTCACGTGTCATCTAGGTCCAGTGTTATCGTTTCGGTGAAATCTAGTGTCACGTCAAAATTTCAGAAAATGCGTTAGCTCCAGATCCCTCTTTTAATTCTGGCAGTGTCATTTTTTATCTCGTTATCACTCAAAAGGTAGCAAAAGACGAACTTCCGATGCGCTTGTTATGAAAAATATCGTACATAGCTAGTGGTGACTGGCGTCGATGGCTAACGAGTGTGAAGTTGCCGCCCAAGCGAAGCGCCATGGAGAATAGACATAAGGAGCCCAAAGTCCTGTACATTGACTTCACCAAAAACGAGCATTTTTCTGTCGGATGTAGAAACAATAACGCATCGAAATGCTAGATCTTCTCGAGCGCGGCGCTAGTGTGGTACGCGTAGCGATGACTGCCGTTATGGTCCGTGTAAATATAACCTGATTTAACCTCAAGGTACAAACAAAAATAGAAACCCGGTTATGAATATAATGTAACTAAATTCCAAAGGAAACCTTTAGTGAATTTTAAACTGGTGAAAACTCCCCTATTTATAAAATACAATAATTCTGACTTTTACGTTGAAATCAAAAAATGTTAATTATTCTCTATTCAAATCTTTATACCTGCGAGGGTTATAGTAATTCGTTAGCGCAATAATTCAAAAGTACCTACCTCGTCCATTGCAGGATGACTACAATTATACCCACTTTAAAAAAGATGTTTCGCGATGATTAATATTATTTCAATCTTTTTATTTAAGTGACAATTTATCTATGTGTTATTCACATATCACAGATATAAATTTTGAAAAATGTCAATAGATGTGAACATAGGCATACGCGTGCCACACCAGCGCCATACGTGGGAACGAGAAGTATTGTAAATATGTTCATACGACAAAAATTTGCTTATTTTCGGTTACACTACTTTGGTCTCCATATGTCTATTCTCCATGCGAAGCGCATTTGGCGTAAAGTTGGAATATTCGATTTTTACATAGCATTTTCGATGGATAAAACCATAACCGTTGGTCAAAGAATGCTGATTAACGGACTCGTTCTTTCCCTTAGAATCCAAGAAAAGCATGTCAAAGCTCAATTTGATCCGTTCATTTTTTTTAGAGTTATCGTGTTTTCGGACGGACGGACAGACTGAAAGACGCCAAAACTTGATTATCGGCCTCAAGGGGCCTTAAAACGTGGAGATCCGTTGAAAAAATTAGGTGTGCCATTACGGACGATTCTAATACTTTCTCAAGCATAAATAATAAGAATGTAAAAAATTTATTTTAAGGAAACCGAGAATAACACTTAAAATTTTAGTATGAAATAGATTCTTAGAAAGGATGACAAGTAATTTCTGTGACAGTAATGTAAAGAGAAAGGTCATCTGGCGTCCGGCCAATCTTATTTCAAGTTTTATTTCAAATTTACACAGCATGGAATAAGAGCAGCAGTATCCTGAGCTTTTACCAGTTTTCTTATGCTTTTTGCTGCTATTGTCGTTACCTTTTTCCGGGCAAGAAGTCCTTCGTCTTCCTGTATGTCGTTTCCGGCGACGCTGGATGTTATCGGTGTAATGTCCACTTCCTGTGCCATGATCATGCGACAACAAGTTATAGGTATTCTCTGTCAAATCTCTTCGTTCAATTGCGACCAGGAAATATTTATCGATCTTATCTGGAAATCCGATACTTCCCGGAAAATTCTTGTCTCGTGTTTCATATTTTTTCCCAACTCGAGTAATTATTTTAGTTTTTCTTTTTTTTTCATGCGGGGTCAAATGATACAGTAAAATTTATTTTAAAGTATGTGGTTTCTGTTGTTGTTCTTTTCAGAAATAACAGAAATATAAATAATAAATTTTACGAAAACAAAACAAAATTGAATCAAGTAGAATAAAAATGATTGAAATTTCAACACCTGGATTCTTTTATTCTATGGTAAGATCATCCATAATTACGTCACACAATTTAAGTCAATTTTTACCCCTACCTTACCCCCTGTAAGAAGTCTTAACTAAAATAAGTAGTTTGGACCCCCCCCACCTCTCATCGTGTACGTTATGTAATTTTTCTAAATATTTTCAGCCATATCTCGTTGAATACAATTTAGTTACTTACTGTTGTGCATAATAAAGTCACGACCTTGTAGAAATATGTCGAAATAGTCTTCAATGACAGGTCAAAATCAATCAAAATTCATCAAAATATAATGTAAAATTTGTCGATACGTTTCGGCTGCTATGTCAGCCCTCACCAGTCAAAACTTTGATGAATTTTTATTGATTTTGACCTGTCATTGGAGACTATTTCGACACTTAGTTACTTACTGGTTACTACCCAAGATACCCAATTTGCCAACTAATTAGAAGCTATTAAATCCCAAAGCAAGAAAATTAAAACAATACGGAACATGCAACAAAGAAACTAACAATTTTTTACAATTTCTTTAATTACTATCACATATTTCTAATTGTTTATAATTTATTTGATATTTTCCTAGATTTTTCGACAACCTAAACATGTCCTAAAATAACCTAAACATTTTAAAGAACGATTTCGACCATAATGAACGTTGATAAAATGTAATCTAAAATACACTGAAAGAAATAGTTTGAGGCTAGTAGCAATCCGAGTTTGCTTGAGAATTTTCAAATGAATTAGAAAGAAAATTGTGCTGTCTCAGCCATACGAATTTGAGCATCATCACCTACGTATAAGAAAATCATCAAGGCTAATATGGCAAGGAAAGTTTGTTTGACTGAAACAATAGTTGAGAAAAGTCTCGAATAACCAATATGATTAAAATATCCAAATATTATAGTGTAGGTACAAGCATTCTATGCCTCGGTCTCATAGCCGTATTGAACACATAATTTTATCAACTATCTATTTGAAATAACACTGCTTTAAAGTGTTGCATTGGACATCCGTCTGGTTGCTTGATTCAGCCATACCAATCGATGTACTTGGCGCGCATGGTATGCGCGATTGATCAACTGGTGATGTGCGCGTCGACTTGGCATCAGTCGCTGTCTTCAGGCTTCTGATTTTTGTTAGTTTTGTGTGTTTAACCATGAATATCATGGATGAATTCGTAGAAAACAAACTGCTAGAATGGAATCTGGCCAAATTTATACCACAGTTTGATGGTAAGTGTTAATTATTGTGTCCAAAATATATTTTATTGAATGCAATTCCGAAACACAACCTCACTATCATAGTAAGTTCGAAGCATGAAAACTTGTAAACAAACCTTGTAGATTATTTTTTTCGTAATATTTTGTAGAGAATGAGGTGAGTGAGGATGCTTTTGAATGCCTTACTCCGAAATTTATACAAGAGTTGTTCTTGAATAAGGCTAGACCGATAGCTATTTTCACAAACAAGTGGCAAAAGTGGAAATTCTCCCTACTTTACAAAGAAAATGACACTCTCGTTCTTAAACCTTCAGAAACTTTACCAAATGTAAGAATATTCATGTACCTTTCGAATCCAATTACTTTTTTTCAATATAAATATAGACTTTATTTTTTAGGCTTCACGGGCTTTCCACTTAGCTGTCAATAAATACAATTTATTCCCCTGATCGAATGCATTTGAAATCACGCAGGTTCTGCACTTCCATTAACAGAATCTTTGAGTGACAAAATATTTTGTGTTTCTAGAGGAAATTAGGCGAAATGTATATTTTTGATTTATGAGAAAAAATGTTTCATAAAATGATGATTATTTGAATGTTGACGTTTATTAACAAAAAACACTACAAAATCTTTCTTTAAAATTACAAATATTTTAATCTAATCCAGATTTTCAAATTTTCTTTTCAGATTTTGGTGATCTTTACCGTTTTCTTTCAAACTCCATGGAAAAATTTGTGAAAATTTAAAAATGAAGAAAGTGTCGACCACTTAGTTGAAAATATAAAAATTCGATTGTCACAAAAAATCCACTTTCATGTTTTTTGCCAATTTTTTTTCTGAATTTCGCCTTCTATAAGGAAGTTTTCCTGTGAGTTTTTATGCAGGCAAAACCATTTTTGTGGTCAGGAGAATGCTTTTTTCATAAAATTTGGAATTTCTAAGTTTTTTTCTTAATCTCTAAACTTAAATTATGAGAATAAATTTGTGACGAACCTTTTTTATTATTTTCTTGAACCAACTAATACACCATTTCGAGTTCCAAATTCCAGGCCTTTTCCAGGAACTTTCAAAAATTCTAAACCTCAGGCCAAAAAAATCGGAGACTTCTGGCAAGAGAAGAATATGGTTAAAGAATATTTTATATCATAAAATCAAACTAATCAAACTCTGATTTTGATGGAATTCCAAAAACAAAGGAACCTTTTCTGAAACTGTAGGACTTTCAGATTTGAGTTAATTTCTAATTTTTAAATCCTATTCAAGTTTCAATGGACTACAAATTCAAAATCGTCAGATGCGCTTCTTTCCAAGTTAATTTTAAGATTTATTTTACTGTAAATGAAATGGATATTTTTAAAAACTTAAAAAAAATACTTGTTTCCACCTCCATGCTTGTGTTATTCTGTAAAAAATATTAAAATAAATTTTGTATTTAACATTTATTTGCCTTTCATTATTGTATCTTAAGAATAATATTTAAATTTTGTGTATGCAATACGTCAGGATGTTTAGGTACATTCGTTATTATTAATATTAGGAGACCATAATTTCATTGGAAACTATTTTTTACAGATATATAATATTATAATTAAGGATGCACCCTCATTAGCATTGTATATCAGACATACATAACATTAGGCTATCCGAACGGTATGCTTAGATCTCCTCAACGAGAGAAGTAGCTGAGTCTGTCTTGCGTATGGTTGATTTACCCAAACAAAATTCTGTCTGACGCAGTCGTACAAATTCGTTCTACTACAGCTGTAGCTGAGCGAGCAATACATTATGGTTGGAATAACCAGAATTATGCGTGTATCGTCGAATTATTTCTTTCAGTGTATATTTTATAGTTATTTGTCCTTCCTGTTTAATCTATCACCAAATGTAGAAAAGTAGATCACCATATCTAACGGTGTATGTTTTAAATAGTGTAAAGCCCAATAAACCTAAAAAATATTAAATGATTGCAGTAGTAATTTAAAATCTCTCTGAAATGCTTAAATTCTCTCAATTCTTGTGATTAAATTCTGTGACATCTCATTGAAATATTATGAAATTCTTCGAAATCTAGTGAAGTTACATGAGATCTGATGATATTCCTTAAAATTTCTTGAAATTTTGTTAATTTTTTAAAACTTTCTTTGGAATCTTTTAAGGAACCCTAAAGTATTTCGATTTCGTTGAAATGTTTAGAAATCTCTTGAGACGTTTTCAAGCTCTTGAAAATTCCTTTAAATATCATTAAATCTCTTGAAATTCCATGAAATATTTTAAGTCTTATGAATTCCTTTGAGATCTTAGGAAATTTATTACAATAATTTACTGAACGCTTCTAAAAATCCCTTTAAATCGCTGAAATTCTTGGAAATCTTGTAAAATACGTAAAAATCCTTTAAAAATTCCTTTGAAAAATGACATTTTTTAAGTGAAAGTTCTTATGGCGTACCATGAGTAAAAATACACTCGACTCGCGAGTTAAGGGCATGTACCAGACTGTCACGTGACCTATTCTTTTAAACGAACTTACTCATAAACTAATAAGTCGAATGGATTTTCTATACCTGGCACACTTTCGTCTTTCTTGCCTTTATGTCTGTCTGGTATGGAAAATTCATTCGACTTATTAGTTTATGAGTAAGTTCGTTTAAAAAATAGGTCACGTGACAGTCTGGTACATGCCCTTAAGGACCTTCACTATATGCAATTCCTAGAAGTGCTGGCCTCGTGTGGCCTCGGAATGTGGCGATTTGCGGAGCAAGGGAAGCGGTGCTCACACTAACACTAATAGAAAATGGTTCACATTGCCACTGACTTTTTACTTTTGGATGCCTCCGAGATAAGTTGAAGGCCAAGGCAAGCAATCCCCGAAAACGTTCTTAACTCGGGAGTTGAGTGTACTTTCAGATGGAGAGCGAAATGGATCTTGAGTTTGGTTGTGTAAGATGTAAAATGTAAGATGTAAGATGTCAAGTCACACTTACTTTCCCCGGCTGGTCCAAGCAGGCAGCAATTTTGAAGTATTCATGCAATTCAAGGAATTCGTGGAATTCAAAGAAATCCTGAAATTCAAGGAATTCATGGAATTCGTTGAATTCAATGAATTCGTGGAATTCTTTGAATTCGTGGAATTCTTTGAATTCAAGAAATTTCGTGGAATTAAGGGAATTCACGGAATTCCAGGAATACACGGAATTCGTGAAATTCATAGAATTCCTTTGAATGATTGAAATCCATAAATTCCGTTAATTTCTCATTTTAACAGTAAATTCCACTTGAACATTCTTTTGAAGTGAAACTTCTTATGGCGCACCACGAGTAAAAATACTTTCATATGGAGAGCGATCTACAGAACATAACACAGAGATGAGTGCCGAAATGAATATTGTGGAAATAAGATAGGCCACGTTTTTTAGATCCCTTAAAATTATTAAAATCTTTGGAAATTCCTGAACATTTCTTGAATTTACTGAAATCTTTCGAAATCCTTTGAAATATTTATAAATTTTGGAAATCCTCTGAAATCGCTTGGAATATTTTTAAATATCTTAGTTTAACCCGATCAACCTGAAAAATGTTGAATGATTTTCCGAGTAGCAGTGATTTCTAAAATTATTCAAACAATTCGTTTTTATGGATATTTTTTACAGAGTCATAGGGGAAAAAATAAAAATACCAATTTACATTTACCGATATGAAGTATTTATAACAATTTTAGCTATATGGTTATTCTCTGTATTAAGGTAAGTTTTGATAGAAGCAACTTTTTTTGCAAAAATATTCTCAAATAGATTTTTTTTGTATGGCGCCTATTCATTGGTGCTAAAATAAGCAATTATCAAAATATTTGAGCTTAAAAAAATTTTTTTCAATTTATTTAAACAATTTTTTGAGAGTGATATCGGTTTTCTATCAGAATTTAGATTCATGGACCGATTTCTATAGAAGTGAGTATTTTAAAGTTGTTTGGGTCGCTGATTTCGAATTTTATAACAGAGTTTCAGAATTCAAGATGGCTGATCCAATATTGCGAATCAAAAGTTCCAAAGCAGTCATCATTTGATAAAAATGGGTATCCTACCGTTTTTAGGTCGCTGAATACAAATATAATAATAGAATTTTAAGCACAAAATAGCTTATCCAATATTTC
>CAKNWW010285112.1:0-10176 GCA_932074435.1 Andricus kollari | reverse complement strand
CAGTAAGGGGCAACTCTGTTTAATTTGTAATCCGGGAGTGGAAGAGACTCTTTTTCATCCACTAGTAGAATGTCCTATATGCAGAGATGTTCGAACATCTTTTTTTGGACCGGCGATCGGCCGATCATGCTACTGAAACAGATGCATTATTTTTTGAAAATCATGCGAAGTGTAAATAATGGACCCGTGGGGTTTAACCCCTGGCGCTCAGTCTATCAAGCCTATTGTGCCACACCCGTGTTTATTCGCAAGGCAGTACTCCGAATGCGGCCATCTTCGCGAGGTGTTTTTTTGATCTCGGTGGCTTTCATTGTTATAACGTTCTGAGAATATACCTCACAGTTGCCAGGCATACCTATCGCACAGTAAATTACGTCCTACTTTGTAAGTGGCAAAGTGGCCCCCACCCACTCTGCCATTCGGCAGTCTCCCTAGCAGGCTAGGGTGGACGAAGGGATCCCACAGAAGTCATCACTTAGATGCACAGATTCGAAGCACTGCCCTGGTGTGTATGTGAGTGTTATGTAAGCGCAAAGAAATCGCTGACTTATTTTCGAGTCTTCTCAAAATCGACGTCGATCCCCAAGGCTAGTCCCCTTGACATGGGGCCTACACCTTAGTACGAAACCAGCCTCTTCTGAGGGGACCTACAGCTTAAGGTGGGTTCCGAAGCACCGCAGCCCCGGTTGAATTACATAGAAAAATTTCCGTTAGTACCGGCTCAGGGATCGAACCCCAGTCCTCCTGCATGGAAGACTGACGTGCTACCGTCTAAGCCACCGAGGCTCCCACCGAAAGCAATGCATCATTCTCTGAACATCATGAGAATTGTAAATAATTTCGAACGTCGATCGCACTTGGCCTATTTTTAAAAGTAGGTAAAAGTTTGCCGTCAAAATAACACATTTTCCGTTATATTTCGTAATCAAAAAGCTACCGTAAAACTTTTGAAACATAAATTTCAAACATGCTACTGGAAGTGATGCATTATTTTTAGAAAGCGAGGAGAACTTTCAATGGTTCACAACTTTGCTGACTTTCGGCCTCTTTTAAAAAATAGATAAGAGTTTGTCGTCAAAATCAAACCTTCTTTTTTTGTCTTCCCTGTCAAAAAAACTACCCAAGATATTTGTTAAGCATCAGTTTCCATCATGCTACCAGAAGCAATGCATTATTTCATGAAAATCATGAGAAGTGCAAATAATTTGCAGCTTCGGTGGCATTTGGCATATTTTTTAAAGTAGGTAAGAGTTTGTCGTCAAAAAAAGACTTCGTCTGATGTCTTTCCAGTTTGAAAAACTACTTCATATACTTTTAACACATCACTTCCAATTGTGTCACAGGGTGTAATGCATTATTTTCTGAGAACTATAAAAATTATAAATAATTTCGAACTTTGGAGGCATTTGGCCTCTTATTCAAAAAAGATCAGATTTTGTCGTCAAAATGAGATTTCGTCTGATGACTTTCCTATTTGAAAAACTGCTTAAAATACTTTTAACACATTACTTCCAATCGTGCAACAGGATGTAATGCATTATTTTCTGAAAATCATGAAAATTGTAAATAATTTTCAACTTCGGTGTCATTTGGTCTATTTTTAAAAATAGGTAAGAGTTTGTCGTCAAAATTATCCCATTTACAAGGTTTTTCGTCAAAATAAGACTTTGTCTGTTGTCTTCTCTGTCTGAAAAACTACTTAAAATATAGTAAAAACTCGCCTTTTTCCAGACCTTGAAATGAAACGATTGGACACGATTCTTTTATTTTCTAAGCTGGAGGGGGCCCCACCCTTACCGCGAATGGATAGCTTATTTTTATCGGCGACGTTCGTTGGCTGCCGCGTTCTTGTATCTATGCGCCGCCGGTCGCTACTTTTTCAAGCGAAATGCGCGGGTGATTTGAAATCAATAATAATACAAATAAATACACCCGAAATTCCTAGAACTGCTGGCCCACGCAGTTTCTCAGCGCGTAGGGCAAGAGACGTTTGCGACTCGCCGAGAGCGCGAGTACTCTGTCGAGTACATATGTTGCGAAATATTATGGAAACGGTTTAGGCGAGTGGATATCCGGCTCATTGCGCAGTTGGAAAAGTCGCGGTCCGTTAGTCTTTGTAGCCGTGCAACAATTTGCCAACTAAAAATCAATGAAAATAGAGAATCAAAAAACGACGCAAATATTTCGCAGAATAGTGAGTTTTGTGGCATGACGTCGATAGGTGGAAATGCCAGCCGTCAGAAACGTTAGTACATGGGACTGCAACTGCCTGCGACATTTTGCCGAAAATCTCTGAAACGTGAAGGTAAGTTATAAAGGTCTGCATAGTAATCTTTTCAAGAGTAGAATGCATTTGCACAATTCTGTTTTTTGATCCTTTTATTGGTTGAGAACCTTTCAGTTTCACGAAATACAAGCACCGGTCCGAGATTTGAGGTTAGATTACCACTAACCTGACATTTAGGATATTTTATTTTATTTCGTTGAACTGAAACGTCGTGAATCGACAAAGGAATGGAACATGACTGAGAACATAGATTCTACACTTGAGAAATATTACTATTTGTACATTTATGACTTTTACGTTTATAATATTTTCTCGAAAACGTCGTGAGACGTATTCCCGTGACGTGGTGAAACAATACTCAATTCAAGGTTTCCCGCTCTTCGGGCCTCTTTTTTCATTGGTCAGTCACAGACGCGGAGGAGAATATACCGGGACCGTGGTGGGAGTTTTCGGAACTGCGCAAATGGAAATAACAGTCTACAGCCAACGGGAAATAAAGGTGTGGCGGAAATAAGAGATATAGAAATATGTGAGTTTCTACTGTACTTTTAAAACATCAATTTCAATCATGCCATCGGTAGTAATGCATTATTTTTAGAAATCGAGAACAACAATAATTCTAATCAAGCGTCAAGATGAAGCTTTGCCTGTTTGATTCCTTGAAGGAAAATCTTCAAAAGTGTATTTTGGAACATAAGTTAAGCGATAAAATGAATAATTGCAATGAATAATCATGTAATTAGGACTAAATCGCTTTTTAATTTGGCACGCATGTATTAAAAAGTTCCAAGATCCTATTTGTGGGTAGAATTGTCATCTGAGACGAAGATCCTCGTCGACTATGTTTGGCAATGCCTTCAATTAGGTTCTTTAATTAGTGAAAAATATTTAAAGTAAAATGAAACCCATCCGTAAGGATGTTGTTCAAAAATTATTATTTTGGTATGTGTGTACAATTAATTGGCTAATTACAATTAAATTACAATTAAAATAAGAAAATCAAATAATTGAAGATAACTCTGTGGCCTATTCTAAAGATTTCAAGATAATTAAAAAGCATTAAAAGAATTCAGTGATCCCGTGAGAATTAAAAAAATTCAGAACTGTTTAGAGAATTCAGAAAAATTTAAAATAATTGAGAAAACTCCGAATATATACGTCGCAGTTACTTATCTTTATACCTATAAACCTTCGGAATGATTTCCACTGTTCATTTTTTAAGCTAAAATTAACGGCTAAAATTAGAATCATATTTTAAAATCAACAGCTGAACTGTTGTGCTAAGAATTATAATTAATCCTTAACTATTAATTCTATATCCAGTATATTATTCCTCAGAGCTTCGATCTTCATACTTACAAATAAAAATTATTATATATCTTGTAATAACTTACACATCCTGACATCACCACCAGAAATCCAATGTGTTGTGATCCAGTATCGCCAATACCCATGCGAAAATCTTTTCATGGCGCTAGCTGGGCCCAAAAGAGGAAAACCTTGACCCCAAATTGGGGATTTAGACTGGACCAAACCACAAATGAAACGCCTATCCATGCGACAGCCTAACTAACCGACTTACTTGGTCCCAACTTGGCTTTATTTATTTTTCTAGTATCAGCCACATTATAATTAAAAATTGTTTATTTAAAAGAAAAATTTCAAGTAGCTGAACATTTTAAGAGAAATCTTATTCCTGAACCGTCTTACTCGTCGTCAGCCTCATCTTTCGGTTGCCATCCCAATCTTTGGATTTAGTAGAGACCTATGGTAACATGTGAAACGTCATTGAGGTTATATTTTCCAAACTTTTAAATTAGGTAAAATACATATAGGAAATTAATTTTTCTGAAAAAAAGGATTTATTTTGCACTTTAAATTAACAAAAAAATTCACATCGTAGTTTCGCACTGAAATAAACTTCTTTCAATGCGAATCATAATTACGCTTGAAATTTTCAACCACGAAATGCACTTGTTTTATTTGAGCGAAGTTGTCGCATTAGCAAACAATGAATCGAAGAAACCGACAATCGATATTAGACTTCGGCGCGCAAATTCAAATTTACATGAAACTAAATGAAAGCAATGGAGCCAGACGATGTTGAAGTCTTGAAAATTTAAATTATTCGATAATATAAACTGAAAAAAGTTGATCCTGACAAAACTGGTAAACTTAATTTTAAATAACATTATTTAAAATTATTTAATTATTTGAAATTTGATTTTTAGGTAATCCACTTTTTATGATTTTTTATTTCTTAATTATTTTTGATCTTTAAAGGATCAGTTAACTGGTCAGCTACTTTTCTGTAAACAATATTCTAGAAAATTTAATTCTGTAAAACAACGTATAGTTTATTAAATAAACAAGGAGTTATTAAAGCAATTTTAATTAAAATTTCGAACGCGACAATTGCTTTTTACTTTCGACATTTTTGATTATTTGAATCACACTTTAATAACACAGCTCCAGAAAAAAAAGTTTTCTACCCCAGAAACCATAATAGGCTACCCTACGTTTTTGGAGTCGCTGAATGCGAATCCGGGGTTTGTTTGGCTCCATCATGTCCGATGTCGTCCCTAATCTCAAAAAACATGAAAATCGCTGTTTTCAGGTGGAACATGATTCGTACCTATGGAAGGTGATCATATCCTATGTTTTCGAGCTCGCCGAGTACGAATCCGGAGTCATTGTGGTTCTATGACGTCACGCTTCGTCCTTAACCTCAAAAAAAAAAAGATGAATTGGTAATTTGATGTAAAACATGTATTTTTTCAATGCAAAGTGGTCAGAGCCTATGTTTTCGAGGCTGCTCATTACGAATTCTGAGTTGTTGTGGTTCTATGACGTCACACTTTGTCCCTAACCTAAAAAAACAGTTTATTGGTAATTTTATGTAAAACATGTATTTTTTCAATGCAAAGTGGCCATATCCTATTTTTTCTAGGTTCCTGAGTACAAATCATGAGTCCGTTCGGTACCACTGTCCCAGCCTTTAAACTTTGATGCGTAACTTCGGAAGAACTCTTAACCCAACAGACCACACTCGCCACTCCTCCGATTTCTCCTCCAGCGCAAATTGAAAGCTAGTCGAAAATCAGTTGATGCTATTGACGGCATTGTCCAGATAACAACCGTGCGAACCAGCAATTTGACAGATTCTGTGAACGATGACGACGGCCCTGAAAGGAGATGTGTAGAATGACTCGTATCACTATCTGTTGTAGTAAAGAAGCCAGTAGGAGCGTACTGCCTTGCAGGGGGACATTAGGATGTGAGGATGAAACCGTAGTGTGTCCGCTGACGAGTTGAATTTGTCCTCGTCAAAGTCGGAAATCCTTCATACTTAGCCCTGGGAAAGTATGAGGGTTATCACCCCCAGGGCGGAAGACTCACCTGCGATCGACCGTTGACAATTCTGTCAACGGCATCAACTGATTTCCGACTAACTTTAAATTTTTGCTTGACGAGGAATCGGACGAGTGGCGAGTCTGGTCTGTTGGGTTAAGAGTTCTTCCGAAGTTACGCATCAAAGTTCAAAGGCTGGGACAGTGGTAACGAACGGACTCAGGATTTGTACTCAGGAACCTAGGAAACATAGGATATGGCCACTTTGCATTGAAAGAATACATGTTTCACATAAGAACACCAAAATTTAACGTTTTTTTGTAGGTTAGGGATGGAATGTGATGACACAGAAAATCAAGGGCTCCGAATCCGTACTCAGCGACCTCGAAAAAAAAGGATATGACCACTTTGCATTGAAAAAATACATGTTTTACATGAAATTACCAATTCTCCGACTTTTTTTGAGGTTAGGGACGAAGCGTGACATCATAGAACCACAATGATTCCGGATTCGTACTCAGCCACATCGAAAACATAGGATATGACCACTTTTCATAGGTACGAATCATGTTTCACTTGAAAACAGCGATTTTCATGTTTTTTTTAGGTTGGGAACGAAAGCTGACGTGATGGAGCCAAACGGACCCCGGATTCGGATTCAGCGATCCCAAAAACATAGGGGAAGTCTATTCTGGTTTCTGGGGTAGTCAAATTGTTTTTTGTGGAGCTGCGTAATTAATACAGACGAAATCACAAAAACACTCGCCAACATAACCTCAAACCAACCTACTTGTCATCTAGTTGTGTGCAAGAGGTTCAAGATGGAGCCCGATTGAAAACAGATGCATAGCCAAGTTGGTGGCGCTGCAATCAAGAGCTGTGAAAAAGAGTTGGTTTAAACTAGATTTAAGATATTAACCCTGTTGTAGCCATAAAATAATTTTCCACTGGGTAACATATATTTACTCCATCGTTAATGTAATTGTTCTAAAGTTTCAAATCTGTTTTCAGTTCAAGTAAAATTTGCTCCGATAATTAGCTTTAGATTTTCATGGAAAAGGTATACAAAATTTTAATTTTAATTTGTGACTAGTTATTTGACCATATTTGAGGTTTAACTTATTTCGACTGATTTCTTCATCTGATATCGACCTATTTCAATGTTTGCTGAATTCTAAAATGATGTAATGATGCGTAACAATTGCGTAATAGGGCGTACTAATGCGAACTCTGAACATTGTTTTATATTCCTAGTTTTATTAGGAAATAATGTGTAATAATGTATAACCATGCGTAGTAATGCGAAATAATGTGTAATAATGAATTACAAGGCGTAATATTAAGCAGCGCATTAAGGTTCTTTTCATTTATCAAAACTCTCTTGATATCTGGGTGTCTTTATTGATTTAACGATAATCCACTGACTCTATTAAGCTTTAATTCAAATCCTCATCAGAATCAGAATTTAGAAAGTATTTTCTGGATTTTCCTTCAATAAATTCCCGATTGTTTAGTTACGTCAGGAGAAAAGATGATCGAATTTAGGTACTTAGGTCCATGATGTAGAGAGTTTTCCTGGATATTGAATGACATTGAGGATAATAAGTTGAAAAACCATTTGGGAACATCTAAATCTGAATCAATTGTACATCAAACAAGTTTGCTTTTCTTGAAGGAAAGCATACAATATACAAAAGTTGTCTTGGATTCTACCCTCCAAAAAACTATTAAAACTTCACCTTTTCCTAACAAACACACTCAGATTCGACGTTTAATGAAATAATTTCAGCCTTGTCTGAAGGACATAATTTTGCATTAGCGCCCTCCAAAATCTCGAAAGAAGAAATCATCAGTAATTTGTAATCCACAATATATACCCTTCCAGACGAAAAAGCGAATGAGATACGGCGTAGGACGGCCAACATCTTACGCCAAGCCCAACTTCCCTCCTCAAACTTAAAAAATCAAGAAAAAAAGCAATTAAAGAACTCAATCAGAATAAGGGCAACATAATATTACCCGCAGACAAAGGCAACAAAACTTTAAAAAGACCCCACAAAAACGATAGTTAACAAAACAAAAACCCTTCTAAAAGACTCAAAACTTGACAGTGAAACAATATCTAAATTGTTACCCGCTAATTGCATCTCTCCGAAACTTAACGTACTCCCAAAAATCCACAAAAACAACATTCCACTCAGACCGATTGTCAGCGCAATAAAATCACCAACTTACTACCTAGCACGCTTCCTCGCCGAAGAACTGAATCCTTTCATAGGAAACTATCACACATGTCCAAAACTCTTTTGACTTTATCAGGAAGATACAACAGATTCACATTCAACCCCAAAACAGCCTGGTGAGTTTTGATATAGTATCTCTCTTTACTAACGTACCAATCTTTGATACAATCAATATTATTGAATCCTTTGCAAACTTTCCCTCGAATCTCATACCTCTGATAGAACACTGTCTCAATAATACCTACTTCTCTTTCAGTAACCAATTCTACGTTACGCTGACGACACTTTTGTCATCTGGAGACATGGACTAGATGAACTACACAAGTTTCTCGATTTCATCAATCGATTACACCCTAATATCCAGTTCACTATGGAAATTGAACAAGACCGAAAATTGCCTTTTTTGGACGTACTAGTTTACAAAAGATCTGATAACACATTAGGACATGAAGTTTACAGAAAACCCACCCATACAAACAGATACCTACATGCCTCCTTCCACTACCATCCATCTCAAGAGCAATCGGTCAAAGATAACTTACAAAAGGAATTACAAAACGTTAAACAAATCCTAATACAAAACGATTACACAAACAAAAAATTAATAAAGCAATAAGAAAATACACTCATGAAAACAAGTCAACACAACCTACTAAAGAAAGATAGAGAAAAAAGACCACCATCCTATCCTACATTCAAGGTATCACAGAACAAATAGGAAGAATTCTGAACAAACACAACATCCAAACCATATTTAAACCACCTGCAAAAATAGGACAACTTCTAAACAACCCTAAAGATAAAAAGGCACCTCTCAGTGATCCTGGAGTATATAAAATTCCGTGTTCTTGTGGCGAAGTCTATATTGGAGAAACCGGGAGAGCGCTGAGCCAACGTGTAAATGAACATGAGAGTAAAGTTAGGCTGAGACATTTCACGCAATCAGCACTGGCTGAGCATCATATCGAAACAGGACATAGGAAAACCCCGGGTTTTAAATAAATTCCGCCCATTCCGCAGTGGCTGGTGTTAGGACGCACTATACTCCTACCAAAAAAAGGCAACTTGTCCAACCCAGAGAATTACAGGCCAATAACTTGTTTGAACACACTGTATAAGATCTTTACAGCTGTCCTAAACAACAGGATTGATCGACGAAATGAGCCTGTGTGGCGTGAGATGTACGAACAACGTGGCTCCAGAAAAGGTGTAGCAGGATATCGAGAGAACCTGCTAACTGACAGGTGTATCAGTAAAGACGCTGCAGCCCATCAACGCGTCCTGTCAATGGCCTGGATTGACTACCGGAAAGCGTTCAATTCAACCTCTCATAGACTTATCATCTGTCTGTTGGAAAGCTTGAAGGTGCTTCCACACATAGTGAGATGCATAGAGAGATTAATGCCTCTTTGGAAAACTAGATTCACTATCTCATCTGGAAAATATCGTGTGACAACAAACAACGTCACCTTCCAGAGGGGCGTCTTTCAGGGCGATACCATGAGCCCTTTACTTTTTTGCATCACACTTCTGCCTCTATCTCTCGCTCAACGAAATTCTTCTGGATACCTCTGCGGCGACACTAACCAGCGCGAGCATAAGGTCACTCATGTATTTTATATGGATGACCTGAAGCTCTATGCCTCTGGTAAACGCAAACTTCAAACTGCCATAAATATCGTCGCGAAGTACACAGGAGAGATTGGGATGGACTTTGGATTGGATAAATGTGCAAAAATTCATCTGAAGAACGGAAAGATTGTTGGCGTTCCCGAGGACCCTGAGCTTGTGGATATAGGTGTTATCAGACATCTTAACACTGGAGAGACCTATACATACCTGGGCGTGCCTCAAAGCCGCATTCAGGACGTAACATCAGTAAAGGAGTCTCTCCGAAGCAGATACAAGCATCTTCTTCGACAGATTTGGTCTTCCAATCTGTCAGCATTGAACAAGATATCTGCAACTAACATTCTTGCCGTCCCGGTTCTACTCTACTCGTTTGGGGTAGTTCAATGGACGAAGAACGAACTGCAGGCCCTTGATGTCACCACACGTAAGATCATGCATATGCATAAAAGCTTGCATATAAATTCGTCAGTTCCACGATTATACATTTCACGACGTCAAGGCGGACGCGGACTTCTGAATCTCCAGTGTCTTCATAACCGAATTGTTCTGAGTACAGCTTATATTGTAGCCAATGGCAGAGATCCTCTCCTAAAAATGGTCAGGAACCACGAGATGATTGGCAAAGGAGCGTTCCTTTACAAAGCCGCGGAGCAAGCGGCCGAG
>CAKNWW010285067.1:0-10376 GCA_932074435.1 Andricus kollari | reverse complement strand
TGTTGTTTAGGACAGCTGTAAAGATCTTATACAGTGTGTTCAAACAAGTTATTGGCCTGTAATTCTCTGGGTTGGACAAGTTGCCTTTTTTTGGTAGGAGTATAGTGCGTCCTAACACCAGCCACTGCGGAATGGGCGTCTCTGACTTTGAAAATAAGGTGAATATGCGGGCCAAATGTTGGTGTGCAGAAGTAAACTTCTTCCACCAGAAGTTCTTGATACAATCTGGTCCAGCACCGGAAAAGTTCTTCGTTCCTTTAAGTGCTTTTTTCACCTCTTCGGCAGTGATTGATGGACATTCATCCTCAGATGTTAAGAGGTTGTCGCAAAATTCCTTGAAGCGGATGATATTGTCAGTATTTTCTTTCAACTCTAGTGTTTTCGGTATCTTGTATACCTCTCTCCACAAAGTCTCTACCTCGTTGGGCTTGGGTGGATTTTTGACAGAAACAGGGTGATCATTGAAGAGGCGAGATGGGTCAGCGAGAAACTGTTGATTCTCCCTGAAAGTTTGATCACATTTGCTTTGACCGTTTCAAAATGCATGCTTTACTTAAAAGGAGAATATCTCTGCAAAAACTTAATCTACGACTTTCAACAAATATTTAACTTTAAAGTCGAAGCTTTTTTTACCAAAATGAAAACTTTGAAATCTGGAATTCAACTCCTTGTCAAATCTCGAAGTGTTCCTAAGAATTTGGAGAAACATAACATCAAGAGTAAACCCTATTCTTTAAATCTAAACTAATAGCACGATCAAGTAGCATGTAATTGTTGAGTATTAGGGTGGTCCGAAAATATAAATTTTTTTATTTCCGACCCGCGCAGTCGCCAAATCGTGCTCTCATGGAAACAAATAAATACATATTTTTTTTATTTTGAAACAAAATTATTTTTAGTACGTCGTGTAGTATTTTGACGTTTTCTCTTGAGGTACAAATTAAAATAGAAAAGTTTCAAGAGAACTTGAAGCGAGCCCTAAGGTTTAACCCAGACGACAGTTTTAGTGTTATTACTCTGCTATTTAACTCATTAGAGTCAAGTGTCTCCCTAGACTTCGGGTATTGTAAAAAAATTGGTTGGCTCCTCAGAAAGTGCGAAAAAAATGCTACAGGTTTGGGCCTGTGGCAGGGAACTTTATGGCCGAGCCTGCATCTGAAAGTCCTAAGCGTCTAACAATAAGCCACTTTGAGTTCAATTTAGCTGCCATAAATACTGCAGTTTACGAGTGAAGCTGCTGTTGGGCTGAAATTTTTATTTTTCACTAATTTTCGTAATTGCTTCAAAACCATAAATTAAAAAATAATGAACATTTTTTTATAAATCTGTTCACAATATCCTCAAAAATATGTCTTGAAAATTTCAAATGAAACAATCATATCTAAGGCTCACTACGAGCCTACAAATATTGCAATTTTATGCAACTTTACAGATATCTCAAATTTTTTTATAACTTTGTTGATGTATTCAAATTTGACAAAATGCATCTTCACTGAAAAGAGAAACAGGATTATAAATGGGTAAATAAATTGACTTATAATTTTTTTGTAAAAATTCGAAGAAGTAAAAATAGTATACGTTTCACGTGTTAAACTCCAGAAGACACAAAATTTTTGCACACAACGTACTAAAAATAATTTTGTTTAAAAATAAAAAAATATGTATTTTTTTCTACGAGAGAACGATTTGACGATGTTCTTGATTAAAATAATCGTAAACATGAAGCTTCAAAGATTGATCTGAGATTATTTTACGTGGTCTTAAAATAGTCGTGACAAATATATGAACAAAAACACTTGCAGTTGAATTCTATTATATGTCTAATTGTCTAAGCGTGAATAATTGTTTCAAAGAATCTGAATATCAAATACAAATTTGAGTAACTTGATATATTCACTCCATGTAGGGAGTAATGCAGAATATGACATCACATATGGAAATTAGGAATGTATACAACAAACTTTTGAAATGCTTGAAAAAATGAAAATTTATGATTTTATTTTCCAAGTAAAGTATCTAATTAGGTTTGTATATTTTGTGCTTTATTTTAAGAGTTCATCAAATTAAATCGTAGAAAAGAATATGACCTAAGGAGGGGGGGGGGGGCATATTTGTGACGTCACCCTGGTTGGTTGAATCTTTGTTTGATGATCTGTTACAAAGAAGGGGAGGGGTGTAACGAGTGTTCAGAACAACATGACTTTGTTTTTGAACGGCCCCTGATGAAAATTTATAGAATCTTTATCTATGAGAATTGTACTTGCGTTTTTTTGACAAATACTTTGTTATATTTTTAAAAATAAATATGAAATATAAGATTCAACAAAAGTCCAGTAATCTTCAGTCCACCATCTTAACTTACCTAGTGATCACCGAGTCAAAAGATTAGCCTTTGCCAAATCAGTGAAATGTTTTAAAAGTCGCAAAATTTTTAAAGATAACGCCTTATTACCTAACAAAAAATATAATTCAGATTTCTATTCAATTTCTGCACACTCTTCACACTTATTTTATATTCTTTTTGCAACTCTAACCACGAAATTGAATGTTTGTGTATTACAGCTTGCACTTTCAAATTTTTCTTATCCAGTCAAAAATACATCTCTATTTAATTCTGTACACGGCGATGACTGGTCAACACTCGTATTGTCAAAATACTGTTTGAAACGTTACTTCAACGATTGTTTTATATAAAAGAAGTTAATTTTCAATACAGGATTCTCCATCCTCCCTATTATTAAACCTGTATTTCTTTACTTATTTCCGAAAATTTGAGTATTGAGTTTTGAGAAATAATATTTTTATTCTATTTGCTTAATGATAATATTCTAAAATAAAATTCACTGCGTTATCAATGTTGAAATCCACTTGAAACTTTATTTGCAAAATATTTGCAAAAGTTTACTCTTTATTTATATCACATAAATATAGCAATTGGTGATCACTAGGGACTTGGCGATGACTGGGTATTTTAGCTTTAATTATTTCAAGATAGAGTCAATTGCGAGAAAAAAATAACAACGTACCTGGTGAGCGCGACAAATAAGATCAAAGTCGTGCTTATGAAGAAATTTTGCAACAACTTCGGCACCGAACGTGAAGGAGACACCGCGATCGTTTTCACCCCAGCCCATAGTATCCTTGTCTGGATCCGACCAAAGCAGATCGCAAAGTAGACCTTGATCAGGTACATCAGTGGGTCTCATAATGCGTCTAATTTGCTCCATGCTTTGAAGATCTGGACTTAAACCACCATGACAACAGAAGATTTTCTCGTCTACGATCGCTGCAACTGGCAAGCAATTGAAACAGTCCGTGAACGTTTTCCATAGCTTGATGTTATAACGACGCTTACCTAAAATTTATAATTTGAAATTTAGTTCTATGCTTGATTACCTATAGGGAAAATAGTGGGAAATAGAATTGTTAAAAGGCGAACTTACACTCATCGTAAAAACCATATATCCTATTGATTGACGCGCATTCGTGATTTCCTCTCAATAAAAAGAAATTCTCAGGGTACTTGATCTTGTAGGCAAGAAGGAGACAAATTGTCTCTAAAGATTGTTTCCCTCGATCTACATAGTCACCTAAAAATAGGTAATTACTCTCCGGAGGGAATCCACCGTACTCAAAGAGACGCAGCAGGTCATAATATTGTCCATGAATATCACCTGTAGATCAATTTTGTAATTAGAATTCACATGTATGCAATTATTGTTAGCCGAATGGAAATCCGTACATTATGAGATGAACATTAAATTATGTCTGCACAATCATTTGGTATTCAGTAATCGTCAGTGAAGGTGAATAAGGTAACAAAATATTTCTCGAAAGCCGAAATCGATAGTCAAAATATCATTTCTTAGGATAAAATACTAGCAAATTTATCACATACAATTTTGTTGATTAATTTAGCTTCGTTAAATTTTTTAGAGAACTTACCGCATATTTTTAAAGGTGCCTCCAATTCCAGTAGAATTGGCTGCGACAGAAAAATTTCTCGAGACTTCAAACAAAGTCCTCGAATTTCACCCTCCGTCAGCTGAACATTTTTTCCTGGTCGAGCTCCACGGACTGTAAAAAATGCACTAAATTTAGCAAACTTTAAAGATTATATAATTAATTGAACTGAACATATTAATAACTACATGTACGCTTTATAATTTCCAAAATTGTTTAAGTTTAAATTGAAGGGTGGCAGTACAAAACTAGAAAACCAACAAAATAATGAGTGAAAAAGCATTCTGTAAAATCGAAATCACTCTCTAAAGATGAAACAAAAATCCACTACCAAGCTGAAGTATTGCTAAATTGAAGCCAAAAAATTGTAATTAAAAAAAGTTCGCCAGGTTCGACAAAATGGGTATGGAAGCTGACAATCTAAAAGTGGCAATAACTTAAAATTCGAGCAGGCTCAGTTGTATATTGCGATAAAAAATTCAATTTTTAGTTAAAATAAAAAACAAAAACAAATTCCCCAGATATTAAATATCTGAATACTAATAAACAAAGTTGAATGTAAAAAAGTTAGCCGATTCCTCGAAAATCGACCAAGTACTTCATTATTAAAATTGCATCGAATTTTTAACTCTTTGCAAAAATAAAAGCATACTTCCGAGATATGGAAATGATAAATGAGAATCAAAAATTTTGGATACAACAAAATTATTCTGTATAGAGAAAATCAAATTTGAAGATCACGATATCAAAGTACAACATACATTTTTTGCTAAAAATCAGAAGAAAAAAAATGTATTTTAAATTAAATGATAATAATTTCAAGAAATATAAACGCTGAGAGATTTAAAAAAATATATTACTGCGTTAAAATTTTAACTAAAATTTTATTTAACAGTTTTTTTAAATTATTGTATAAAAAAACGAGATTTTGAAAACAATCATTTGACTAAAATGCTTATTCGATTTTTTAAAGAATTTTGTAGGGATGAATGGGGCTAAGGGAGTTGGATCGAGAATTTAGTTAGCTACAAAATGTTACTGATGATTTTGAACTACGATGCTTTGTTTATAAATTATTAGAAAAAAAACTGAAGTGATGGAAAATCTGTAGAGCGAAAAATCGTGGGGCTAAGCTGACACCTCGTGGGGCTACATTAACACTAGACTATAATGTTTGAAGAAAGAAAAGGACACATTTTTAACATTTTTATTATTGTAGGCAACTAAATTCTTGATCCAACAATACCTAATATGTTGTCGAACAAATTTTTTGTCATTCTCATCCTATAATGAGAAGGTATTAGTTTTATGAAAAATTCGACTTCGTCGGTTTTCATCAAGTCTTCAAGCTTTGAGACCCCCTGGGTCAGAAAAAAATATTTTTACAAAAGTGTCTGTCTGTATGTATTTATCCTATAGGCACGGTAACATACTCGGTGTCGACTTAGCCCCACGTGTCAATTTTGTATATTAATATCCGAAAAACATTGAAAATCATCGGAAAATCAAAATTTAATAAAAAATTATAGTGGACGTTGATACACAAAAGAAAAACATAATTTTCCACAAGCGTCAGAAAAAATTTGTGACCGATAAAGATAGGGCATTAGGGCCCACTTTTATTAAAAAAAAAAAAACTAAGTTCACACGGTTGATATTTTTCTCTTAAAAAGCAAGTTTCGGCTTAGCCCCACTCTCCCCTACGCAATTAACCCATTTTCCATCGAAATGTTGGTTATCTAATTCTGTACTGCCACCTTTCAATTTAGCTTTCCAATTTAAGTATATCACCTTTGAATTTTTAAGTTTTCAGTATTTGTATGCAATAAACCTTCTTGAATTAAATTGCTATGATAACTGTCATGATCTCAAAGTAGGAATTTCCCAAGCTGTCAGCACATTATGGGAATTTCCACGTAGGAAATTCCTATATTATAATAATCTCAATATCTGTGACTCATTTCTTTTTTGCAGGAAAACACAACAGTGAGTAATATTTAGGTATTTTCTAAATTATTTATTAGATACAAAGAAAATTTCAAAGGGAACAGAATGTTTAAAAGAAATAAAGCACGTCTTTTGAAATTAGTATACAAAAAAAATATTTCAGAAAGGTTTATCGTATAAGATCAGTTGACTGATTGACACAAAGCCTAATGTTCGTAAAAAGTTAAAAACGATTACTACACATTTCACGTTGCCACTCATACTGCATTATGTTCGAACTGTTTTATACGCAGTGACGTTTGAAAGCCTGTGTTTTTAGAATTTGCATTAAAAAGATCATGTAGAGTTGTTAAAGTCTTTCTTGTATGCTTATCGCCTTAAATCTTTATCATGTTATGAGTATCTTTAACATTTACTGCAGAAAGTTTGACACTGAGAAAATTCAAATGGAAGGCAAGATGTTCTTGGCACTTTTCCTAATTTTTCTTCCTTGCTTAATTTACTTCGCCTGAGAGGATAAAACTAAAGACACAGTTTTAGTCACGTCTATTCTCATTAAAACATTAAATATTACATAGGTTTTAGTACTTGATTTTAATATAAATTCTTATCTTTTATATATGCATCATCATTTATTTTAATGTTATATTTTGAAAAACTTTCTACTGCTTCACATTTAACTTCATTCCCATGAAACACATGTTCAATTAAAAGGTTTCAACCTGCACAATTTTTAAGTTGAAACAATCAAAATTGTAAATTGAAACGCTAAGACTTCGAAAAGAGATTGAAACGTCTAACTTCGTAAAATTTTAGGCTGAAAGCATTTAACAAGAGTCTCAAATTGGAAACTTAAAGATTTCCATGATTTTAGCTTACGATTTCAATTTAGAAGTATATATAATTGAAATGTTACTGCAATTTCCCTGATAAATCAGGTTTTTCAACTCAAGCTTAGAAAACTAAACTTTAACTTTTAAATGACACCAGGGCTCCAAAAAACCCCAGAACTTTTTCAAACTTCCATGAAAAGTAGATGAATTGTTTTTTTTCAATCATTTTTTTCGCCATTAACAAATCAAGGTCTAAGAGGCATTATTACAATAAAGAAAGGTTTGGAATATATGGAAAAAAATGTCAGGTCGAAATGTTATCAACTTTCGGAATTATTGCACGTTTTCTGAGCTGGGGTCCAACGGCCCCCATGTGTCATCTTCGTGATTATTTGGAGGTGTGTCATTTAAGGGTTAAATTTGATATCTTCAAATTGGACGCCTTCTACGTTGAGTAAGTTTAATTTGAACGCTTTCATGGGAACCTTTCTAAAAAAATATTCATAATAAATTTTACAATTTACATATTTAACTTTTAACCCTTGAATTTGAACATTGAAGTTTTTATGAATTTTAGATTGGGAAAACACCAAGTATATACTAATAAAGGATTGATTCTAAAATTATTACATGTTAACATATTTAACTTTAAAATTGAGAAATAGTTTGGGATTATTAATACAGGTCGGTTCACCTATTTACTATTTATCGGCGATTCCCGACTCAGATTGCAAATCAATCTTGAATCACGGCTAATACTGAATGTTTGAACTTGAACAATTGAATTAAAGGATTTAATTTTAAACTGTTCAATTTCAAAAGCTATTAACCTCTAAAATTTCACAGAGAAATTATACAACTTTGAATTAATTAACTTTAAATACTTAAATTTTAAATCTTATAATTTTAAACCTTTCAATTTAAAATTGATCAAAAGTTACAAAGCTTTACATTTAAAAGGATTCTATGCCCTTTTTTTAAAGCTACGATTGACCAATATTGAATTAATTAATCTGAAGTTAATCAATCGTGAACGTTTTCAGTAAGTTCAGTCAGATTTTTTTTCATCTTTTTGAATTTTAAATTGTATGTAGGGAAGACCACCCTACAGTAGATAATGATCCAACAGTAGATAATCGTTCATTATAAGCACAAATATAAGTAAAATAATTAATTGTAATTTTGATACATTAACACGTATCGTGTCTTAACTGCTAAATACATTAAATTATTTATTTTACATATATTATTTTAAATTAAAGATTATCTACTGTAGGGCGGTCTCCACTACAACTAATGCTTCTTAATTTGAAATTACTTAAGTTTCTAGTTTTCAAATAAATTGTAAATGTAACACTTCGAATCGCAAAATTCAAACCTTAAAAATAAACAATTTAAAACTTGAATAATCACACATTTCAACTACTGAGAACTATACAATTTTAAAACGGAATCATAAAAATTAAAAAATTAAATTATCCAAGCTCATATAATTTTGGACGGAGTGGTTAGTAGTCCTTTTTTTTAGTGGTTGGTCCAGAATTTTAACTATCTAATCGTCAAACCACATTCAATTTTTGCATAATGTTCTTTAAAATTAGTGCTGTAAGGAGGATAAGGAGTATATACATAATCTAACCTCAAATTTAATATACAATACGAATCATTGATGACCTACTACTCCAATAGCATATTCCATTAGTTTACAAAAAATAATAATCTAAAAAATCCATCCAGAAAGTTGAAAAAAACTACTGACACTGAACAGGTATGTCAGATTTATTTGGCTTTTTTAAAATTAATTTGTCTTTTTTTTCGGGCTTTCAGAATAATAACAAAATGCTATACTTGAAAAAACGACAAAATGGCAAGGATATTCCGCAGGTTGCCATTTCCGGTTTTCCATCTTGCCCTAGACTACATGACTTTCACCACTTGTACATGTGTACCGGCAAACAGTCAACCACCAAGCTCAACAGTAATGTTTTCAATAACTCCTCCCTAAGCCTAAATTTATCGAATCTACAATTTTTTATTTACTTCTCTCAATTAAATCATTGAATCAATTAAAAAATTACGTAATTAAACGCAGCCTTTCCATCATGCAATAAAAGAGGTTATTCACCCCACTTTTCTAATCAATCACGCCCCGCCCTCACACTTCCCCAATCGCACCCCTAAAATTTCAGATCAAAAACGAATATATTAATCTGATGTCCAAACTCTCAAGAACCTAAAGAGCAATTCACCTTCAAAATCAAAAAACAAAAAAAAAACGCAAAAGTGAATATGCTCCGAAAACTTGGGCGTCCATCTATCCCATCCCTCAAAAAACCTGAAACTGAAAACAGGACCAGGGTATAAATGGGTCCTGAAATAAAATATACAAATTAAAACATCAAACCCCGCCCAAATCGAGGGACAGGTCCCTCCACGGTTGTCAATGATCTTTTATGTAAACAAACTGCTCTTCCCTCTCTTTTTCTCTCACTCCATTTCAAGTATCTAGCTAAAAAATGTAATTTCTAAATGCAATCAGAGTTGCGTAACTTGACGAAAAAGATATTTCAAGGGCTACACGTACCCTTGGCACGTATTGACGAAAACGAATACGCGTGCGAGATGAAAATTCGAGAATGGAATAGACATAAGCAAGCAAGCACTGTGCCGTCGCAGCGTTCTCCCCTGAACCAGTCATCGACTAACTTTACCTTCTAAGAGCCGAGCTATAATGCTGTCAATGTTCAATTTGTCGGTTTCAGCCATCGGGCCGGGGTTGTTTGCGCGTCCCGGGCTTCACACGGAGCACCTTGTGACTGGGATGATCTCTGGGTTTCCTGGATGAGGCTCGCAAAGCACAGAACTCTCACTCGCGAAAATGATTTTCGACAAGGTACCCGCAATGGCCGCCCGAACAACCGCGCACTCCCTCAAGCGAACAGCCCTGCCAAATTCCGCCCCGCTTCCAACGTTCTATCACAGTGTTGCCAACGTTGCCAACTCAAGACTGCTCAAGACTGACATTGGAAATAACGGTCGAAATGGGTTAAACTCAGTCCACCTATCAAATTGCAGCCCGTCCCTTGTATCTTGTTTAGTTATTTCAGGTTTGGTGGGGGAAATCCAAGATGTCTGCATGCTGCGGGCCAAACAATAATACCAATTGCATGGGATGAATCTTATTTTTTTTATTAACTTGGGGAAAAAAATGACAAAAAATATCGATTTATCATTTAATTGAAAATCTTTTGAAACATAAAGAATAATATGCAAATGCACTATGCTCAAAAATCATGTGTTTCAAGTTATTAAATAAATAAAGTTTAGTTGTTTCGCTTCATGCAACTGATATTATTGCTTAAGCAATTGGCCATCGGCGTGCAGACATCTTGCCATTTTTAAGAATTCATTTATTGATCATAAAAATACTGTTTACAAAAAATATACCTTCATACAATTTTTGGTAGATAATATTCATAATTTATGTTTCTTTTTCGAAAATCGAATACGGCCTATGAGATATATTTAAATTTTTGTTTGTGATAATATGCAGGGTGTCCCAGACTCCAAGTGTCCAGACTATTATAGCTATGTAAAAATTTTTAAAAATAAATAAAAAAATCCTGTTCCAAA
>CAKNWW010285033.1:0-17215 GCA_932074435.1 Andricus kollari | reverse complement strand
AATCCTGCGGTTGTCTTTATGACAAACTTTTAACTATATATATATATTTTGATTCCTTAGGAATTGAACCGAAGGGCCTATGACAAAGCCGCCGAACGCGTCCTCGGGTTGCGGATAGAGGGTCCCTGTACCAAGGGTTTCTGCTGAATATGGTTACAATAATTAATAAGCAGTCGCGGACAATTGTCCAGGGATGGTCCCGAAGGAATAACCCCTAAGCGGAGGCGTGACAACCGTGCCGAAAGCTGAATGGCACCTGGGTGAGGTGTCTCAAACGGTGACTCTGAGATACCGGGCGACCTCTCAGAGTATGCAGCCTTATCCTTGCATGCGGGGCTCTACAAGGACGGACGTAACCTTTTCCCTAGCTGCTCGTGGGAACAACAATGACAACACCAAACATAGTTGTAGTAAGTGCGGTTCAAAACAATCGAACGTGCAGGGCTCCCGACAGTGGGTCGGACAACTATGCCGACTATCCTATAGTTGGGGGAGCCCATCAAGACGAGGTCAATGCGATTGACTGGCAGAATCTCGTTACTTTTAAGTGGACGGATCGACTCAGGGACGACCTGCTGGAGTGCTATGATACCAGTATGACCCCTGAACGAAAAGGTTACATGGCACGACTGCATACTCTGTGGTGCGCGAAACACCCAGAGCTCTCGCATTTTTCGCATCAGCGTCTGCGAAACCGTGCCGAGGAACTCAGAAAAAGGGGTTATATAAGCGGAGCGCCTACTCAACCGCAGTTAGAAGAAGCCGGTAACAGAGAAAGAGAGGCGACACTGAGACCAACCGCGAGCAGACATCCAATAGAAGACGAGCGACGCTTCAGGATTAAGTGTAGTGTGTATAATGCAGCGAGAGCTTTGGCATATGTAAACAGTAAAACAAAAAAAACGACGGTTGATCATAAGACCAAAAGACGAATGCATCAACTCAGCACAAAGATTGGGTTGGCCAGACAGTACGCGTCCCGCATTCAGTGTGTGATTGACTACATAACATCTGGCAGAACTTTCACTGCCAAGGTTCGACAGTTCGCGCACGAGCTACCGATCTGTCATCATACGCTTAACATGTCAAAGCTACTGACCATCAGGCAGCATATTGTTGACAAAACACGAGTACTATCTAACGCCAGGAGAAGTCTAGAGCGGAGAGAGAGGTGGGTCAGAGAAAATCAACAGTTTTTGTCTGATCCATCTCGACTCTTCCAAGACCCTCCAGTGACTGTCGAACACCCGCCCACACCAGAGGAGGTCGAGGCATTTTTGAGAGAATTTAAGAGTCAAGAGAGTATCAAGACCTTCTCGTGGAAGAAGTTTCCTTCAACCCACCAGCATCTGGCCCGCATTTTCACCTCATATCTAAAGTCGGAATAGCCTATTCTAGAGTGGTTGGTAGAAGTTGTCTGAACACACTGTATAATATCTTTATAGCTATCCTAAATGATAGGATTGTTCGGACAATTGGACCTGTGTAGCGAGAGATGTACGAACGACGTGGCTCAAAGAAAGGCGTAGCAGGATGTCGCGAGAACCTGCTCATCGATAGATGTGTCTGTAAAGACGCAGCATTCTATCAGCGTTACCTATCGATGGCCTGGATTGATTACCGGAAAGCTTTTGATTCAACCTCCCATAGACTTATCATCTGTCTGTTGGAAAGCTTAAAGGTTCATCCACACATCGTGAGGTGCATAGAGAGATTAATGCCGCTTTAGAAAACCAGATTTACTATCTCATCTGGAAAACATCGTGTGATCACTAACAGTGTCACCTTTCAGAGAGGTGTGTTTCAGGGCGACACCATGAGCCCTCTCCTCTTTTGCCTCACATTATTGCCACTATCTCTCGCACTTCGTCATTCCGAAGGGTACCTCTGCGGCAAACCTGGAAATCGAAAGCATAAAATCACTTATGTATTTTACATGGATGATCTCAATATCTATGCTAAAAATCAAGAGAAACTGCATCTAGCTCTAGACATTGTCAAAGAGTACACTCAGGATATAGGAATGGAGTTCGGGTTAGAAAAATGTGCTAAAGTTTATCTGAAGAAAGGAAAATTTAATGGAATCGCGGATGACCCTAAGCTCGTCGACAGAAGCGCTATACGACACCTTAGCGCTGGAGAGATCTATACATACCTGGGCGTGCCACAGAGCCGCATTCAGGACGTGACATCTATAAAGGATACTCTCCGATGCAGATACAAACGTCTAATTCGACGGATTAGGTCTTCAGAAGTGTCGGCGAGAAACAAAGTATCTGCAACGAACATGACAACGAACAACATCATGCGGGAACGACCTACATCCAAAGGCACTCCGGCACTAAGAGTGCTCTATTACCATATCTGTCACTCTTACGGCATCAGCACAAATACCGCTCCTCTAAACGCTCCTAGGGAAATAGAATCAATTGTCGGGAATGAGAAGTGTCGGATATACTGGAACTTCATATGCTCGACAATTGTTTCTGTTGCGCACTCGAGGCCTGACATTGTTCTTCTTGACTGCGAGAAACGAACCATGTTCGTTATCGAATTTTCGGCACCAGCTGACGGAAATATCATAGCCAAGGAGAATGAAAAGAAAGAGAGGTATAAAGAACTTATAAAGGAGGTGCCACGGCTGTACCCGGAATATTCCATTAAGCTAATCGTCTTGATCATCGGTGCTCTTGGAGGTGCCAAGGTTTCACTGGTTAATAGCCTGAAAAGCATCCCTGCGTGTCAAGAAAATGATGAGACACATGCGGGGAAAATGCAGAAGGCGGTCGTCTTTGTGTCGCTCCGTATCCTCAGGGTCCACGATGCTTTTGCCGGATCATCATATTGAATTCGTCGCAGGCTGTAACCACCTATCTCACGGTCGTGAGACGTGGTTACGGCTGAAATTTTACCGCGATTTTGCTGGGAGCGGGTGTAATTTTTCAGATTAGCACCTGCTCCGAGCGAAATCCTGCGGTTGTCCTTATGACAGACCTAAATATATATATAAGTTATTTAACACTTACAGAAAGATAATATAATGACAAAATTAGCAACAAAAAATTGTTTTATGTATTATAAATGCACTTCATTAATTTTTTTAATTCCACAATTGCTCGCACGGTCACCTACATACATAATCGCATGCTCGAACGCTTTGAAAAATCGCACCGGCTGATGATTCGAATCCTAACTAAACAACCTCAACCAAAGCCTGTAAACGTATTGTACCACACGCTCCAGCCAACTGAGCTAATGAATCGCTTGGATCTTGTCTACTGAATCTCAGCCAAACCTTTCGCTGAACAATCAGGGCTGATGGGGATATACATTTTTTATTATTACATTCTCATCTAGAGATGGTATTAGATTTGTGTAAAATTTGACCTCCCCCGCCCCCGCGGTGTTTTTCATATGTCCACGTTTTGAGACCCCCTGAATTTGAAAAACTGGTTTTTACGGTTAGTCTGTTAGTCTGTCTGTAGATTCTTAGTTGTTAGCACGATAACTTTCGAAAGAATTAATCGATTCGATTTTCGTTTGGCATACTTTTTCAGTCTCCTGAACTAGGGAAACCAAAATTAACATTTTCAGCCAAACAACGCACGATACGAAAAAAAGTCAGCATAAGAAAAATGTTTCTTTTCGCATGCTCTACAAGATTATCATGACGACTTTTTGAATTTTCTTGAATATCGAAAATTCCCATTTTTATTGCACAAAAAATAATTAATAGTCCAGAAATCCAATTTTTCGGCCAAACTATGCAAGATACAACAAATGATGATTTAACAAAGTTTGTGCGTAAAAAAAAGATCTACAAATTTGTTATTGGTCACCTTTTGATAGGATGTGTAGTTTTTGTCTTATTCGTAAGAAAGTACATTAACAGTGAAAAAATCAACCCGATTAGTGGGCACATTCTCATCAAAACTTTACCTATTTCATTTATTTTTCATCTCGTGTGCGTTTTTTCACAATACTCAATTGTTTTTATGTTCTCAATACCATTTCTAACGATTAAAACAATAAAATAATTATCACTAATGCACAGACACCTTTGTAAAAATCATTTTTTCTGACACAGGGGGCCTCAAAACGTCGACATTCGATTGAATCCACGAAAGTCATTTTTCACATAAAACCAATACCTTGTCATTGAGATGAGAATGTAAAAATTATTTTGCGTTTGTACCTCTTTTTTTGGGAGGCTTCGGAGTTGTTGTACAGGTTAACCGATAGTTTTTCCCGTGTTCTCAGACGACTTACGAGGATTCAATTAATTTAGAGACTCTGGAAACGTCATGTGTTTTTAAAACTTGCTAAAAAATACTTAGTTTTCATAATTATAATCGACTATACTACGAATTATCACCTGACATTCGTTAAAATTATAGAGCCTTCGGAATTGTTAGCAAACCTAGAGACAGACATATAAGCATGATTCTTTCAGTCAGTATTTATAATCTCTACACTGTAAGGAGGGTAAAAACTGATAAGAACATCGAATAAACATTGAGGGACGTACAAATTGAAATCTATTTGAAAATCACCATATGTATTCCAAAAACGAGTTAGATACTTTTTTTCTCTCTTTTTCAGATAGTTGTAAAAAATATTTCTGATTGTATGATTTATTGGAAAGATACGGAAATATACGCTGAAGTAAAGGAATTTCCTTCTTCATTTTAAACCAAATACAAATTTAGTCATTTTTATCTCAAGAACATAGAACATAATATATGGTCGTTGTGAAGCGCGACGACCAGATCGCGCGCTGAAACTTTTGGGTTTCTATTATGCGACAACCAGAAATGAGCATGGAGCGCGAGGTTTACATGATTTTCAAAACGAATATCGAGTGCGAAGCGCGAGTTTCTTGTTGAGAATGTGTTCCTTAAGGTCCTTAAGTACCTTAAGTAAATTAGTTATTTTTATGTGAAACTGACATAATTGAACCAAAAGCAGGTCATAACAATAGCGAGCATACGAAGTGCGAAAACCAAGAAAAACCGAGCTTAAAGCGTTAGGCAAGTGTGTCCGAGCGCGTAGCGCGAGGTGAATACATTATAGAGCGCGAAGCGCGAGATTCAATAGGTGCGCGCCCTAGGCCCTAGAACTTAAAAACGATTGATTTAAATGTTTAATGTTATTGCTGAATCAACCATATAAACAATATTTTTTATCAACAATAAAAGTTATTTCAGTGAGTGATAATCAGTTTTCACTGTTTTTATATCAACAAGCTTTTAAAAGTTAAGTGCATGTGATGTTTAAAATTCATGGAATTCAACAAAACTTGAAACTTCTATCTCTCTAAAGATGATTAACGTTTTAGATTGTACATTTTTTATATATGAAACTTTCCGGTTCAACGGTGCTCTATTTAAGCTCTATTCTCAAAATTATCATAAGATTATGTTGTAAATTTAAAATAATGTCGCAAGTGTAATGTAAAAATATTAAATTTTATGTTAGAATTTGCATCTACCACCTTTATAAAAACTGATGAAAATGTATTTAAAAGTTGAAGGAAGATAATGATTTTGTTTTCAAAATGCTCACAATCGGCGGTTACTTCAAATTGAAATTTATCAAATTTTTCAACAAAACTAATTATAGTCAACATTTGTTCATTGTTTTTTTCCTATGTGAAAAATATAGGTACTTAGATTATATATAATAATAAGTAGATAGTTTTATTTGATTTAATTTTGAGAATTTAAAACTTTCCATAACTATAAAAGTATTTGCATGTTAAATATATGATATGAATTTGAAGATTATTATTCATAATTTTAACACTATTTCAAAAATATATACTTATATTTGATAATAATGACAAATGATGTATCATTGCCACATAACAGTCATGTCAAATTGTTACCTAGCTGTTACTAATGTGCATTATGCATAGCTTACGAAACCACACAGTAACGACGTATAATTTCACTTCCGTAATTCTGTAACAAAATTGTTATAGTACATGGATGTAACCAAGTTAGGGAACAAATGTTACACGATTGTTACATAATAGGTATGTCACTTTGTTACATGGCCGTACATTATACACAACTTACAGAACTACAACGTAACGCCGTTACATATCACTTATGTAACACTGTTATCGAATTTTTATAGCTCATGCCTGTTACCGAGTTACAGAACAACTGTTACATTCTTTTTTTATAACAATAACATCTGACTGACACAGAATTGTTACCATTTTTTTATGGAACTGGTACAAAAATATAAAAATGTTACCCCTTTGTTACGGAGCAGCTACAGAACGTGTTTGCTGGGTAAGTTATGGATCAAGCAAAAAAAGTTTTTCAAAAACTGTGCCCGTAATTTTAGATTTTTGAAAAAACCGCGTGCTTGGAGAACATATATTTACAGCTAATGCTATGAAGTTAGAATATATGTAAATCAGCTCATGGCACGCGAAATTTCCCAACCTTATATCTACATATTCAGGGGGGAGTATAGTTCATTCGGTCAAAAAAAGAAGCTATTTTTTATTTTTTTATATAAATTTACAACATCTCAAGAATGTCATATCCAAATTTTAAGCGAATCAGAGCAAAACTAACGGAGATATGGAGTTTTGAAGGATAGCTGCTCCCCTTCGGTTTTGTGTACGCAGCGTTGTTATCTAGCAACTTCTGCGCTCATTTGTAATCCCTAAATTGCTTAATTTGTCGGTGAAATATTACACAGGTATAAGAAAACCTTTACACATTCAGTATGTACGGACCTGGCATCGAAGATTCTTTGTAAATATAAAAAGATACATTTTTGGATTTTTTCATGTTTAAAACTTTAAACGCGTTTTTCTCGAAACCACTTTTTCAAAGTCGGTGACGGTTGTAGCTCAAAATCTACTGCATGGATCCCTTTGAAATTTGGTATACTATTTATATACATAATTCATGAGGTAACATGTTCGAGTTTTAAAAAAAAATTATATTATTATTATTAATTTTACCATAACAAATGCGTTGATTTCTTAGAAAAAAACGCGTTTTGACTTAAAAGTGTTAAAAAAAAAAAAATTGTTAAAAGTTAGAACCGTCACCGCAAAGTAACTTTTTTTCCAGGCGCCTTCGGAGATTTGCTGCCAACGGCCTATTTATTAATATTTTGCAGTGAAAATTAGTGAGAATATGGTTCAGATTTTCTATTATTATGTACTGATTAAAGAAATAAACCAACATTACCTATATCGCCTGAAAAAATTCTTGAAAATGTGCGTTTTTTGGCCCGAATTAACTATACTTTCCCCTTAAAGCAAAAAATGATTATACCTGAAAATTTAAACTTCTAAAAAATGCATCAAAATAAATTAAATAAGTTATATAACACTGGTTTACAAAAGAAAAACGTGATGACTATTTGACAAAACCACTTTATCCTTATGTATTTTGACGCGCTGAATATGAATCCAAAGTCTATTTACCTCCATCATGTCAGGTTCAAGGTTATTTCAAGGTCAAATATAGAAAAACCGTGCAATAAACCTCAAAAAACTTTTACATATGTTTTTGGGGTCGCTGAATCGAAATCTGAGGTCTATTTACCTATACCGCTTAAGATTCAAGGTCATTTCAAGGTCAAACACAGGAAAAGCCGTTCAATAAACTTCAAAAACCTTCTACATATGTTTTTGGAGTCGCTGAATCGAAATCCAAGATCCATTTACCCCACCGCGTCAGGTTTAAGGGCATTTCAAAGTCAAATACAAGAAAAGCCGTGCAGTAAACTTTAACAATCGTTTTAGGGTTGCTGAATCTCGCTTGCTGGAGTTCACCAGCGACACATCTTTGCATTCAATTTGCTAAGCTCAGAGTAGCCCGCACACTTTACATTAAAATCCGGCCCTTGACAAATTGGCCAAAATTGCAATATAACATAGCTCAAAGCCTCGTGATCCAAAAATCCTAATGAGTACCAGTCCAAAAAATCAAAAGTTTTTGAGATAGGTGCGGTTGAACGCGAAAAATATAACCACAAGCGAATCTAATGTCCCGCTTGAAACTTGAAGATGAGGTTGCACTTCATAACAAGCATTTTCTGTTATTTTGACCTGAATATGGCCTCTAAATAACCTTAAACTGCCCTTCAGGGAACAAACGAACAGCGTATTCGGATTCAGCAACCCCAAAAAGGTTGTTGAAGTTTATTGCACGGCTTTTCCTGTATTTGACCTTGAAATGACGTTGAAGCTAACGCGGTGGGGTAAATGGACCTCGGATTCATATTCAGCGCATTTTTTTCGTAAACCAGTGTAATCTTTAAAAGAAAACTTTTAAACATTCAGGTTTGTTACATATTAATAATTTAATTTCATGCTATAATAATAAGCGTGTAATAACTTTTTCTGTTTCTTGTACAGATTTTTCACTTTTTTACATATCGAAAGGAATTTTTATATAATTGATTATACTTACTTTTATATAAAATAATTTGTTATAGCATGCAATAAATAACAAGTGAGTCTTATCTTCCTTTTACAGAATCATAACAGAAGACTTGCTAATTAAAAACCTGCGGCCGCTTTTGCGCCCGCATTTTTGAGCCCACACCGTTTGCGGGCAAAAGGAGGATTTACGTACGATCTGCAGATCGTGCGAGCACTGTGTCTGCAATCCCGCAGACATATCACATTCTTCGTGCGGCCTGCGTGCTGCAGCACGCATGGTTATCTGGAACGTTACTGTACCACAGGGTGTTGGTCACACAGTCGAGAAAAGGCTGAAGACAGCTAATGAGAAAGCACGTCTGAAAAAGGACACGAGTCACAAGGGGTCCCAGAACGAAAAAGCCGTGGAAACTCCCACACGCATTTATGGGAAGAGTATTAGGAAGGCTATCATAAGTCCCCGAAGCCGAGTGTCACCGGACCTAAGCTAGAGAAGCTATGGACTCGCAGCAGTGTCGAGGCAACCTCTAATTCGAAGAAGAAGGATGTAAGAGTCAGATTGACACCCAAGCCTTTGTATAAAAATAAGGGGTGTAAGCTAAACCAGAAATTGTGATATCCTCAGCGAGGTAGAACACGCATCGGATGGCAGGTCTAAGCTGTCCTCTGCCATTAAGGTGACAGTAGGGCTGGCGATCAGATCGTACAAAGGTACCCACATATGCGCCGCAGTGAGCACAAGGCGCATGATAAGTTACAAAATTTGTTGAAAAATAACTTATCTATCAAGTAACGTGTATCTGGAAGACCGGGACGGATATTTGCTACTCGTTAGGTAATATGAAAATCGATTATTTCGACAACACCCTGAAAGAAATCGCCACAATGATCCGCATTAATAAGGAAAGTGCCATTGTAGCAAAAGATTTTAATGCGAAGTCGCCACTATAAGGAATGCGGTACACGGACGGCAGAGGACAAACCGTTGCTGAATGGGTTGCGGAGAACGAGCTGGTGGTCCTAAGTATGGGCGGTAAGCCGAGTTACCAAGCACGGGGCTACTCCTCAGTGCTGGACGTAACCTTTGCTACAGAAGACGTCAGCAGAAAAGTGGAACAATGGGGGTGCGTGACAACGAATCGTTAAGTGACCACAAATATATATTATTTTTAGGACCGTGGAAGAAAAGAGGAAGATGACTCATGAAAAGAAAAACTGCATCGGATGGCGTGTGTCCAAACTGGACGAAGAGAGCTAAGCCAAATGGCTAGTGAAATCGACATCAGCATGAATATAACTTCGGCGGAAGGTTTCTCAAAAGTGCTGAAGGAATAATGCATTGGGACCATGACAAAAGGGCTATTAATTCCTGGAAGAAAAAGCGCAAAAATTTCCTGAATACCAAAAAAAGCCTGGGATCCAGTATAAGGAAGGCAAAAAAGGCCTTCTGGAAGACAGTCTGTAAAGAGTTAGACAAATATCAGTGGGGAAATGGTTACCAAATGACCATGAGAAAAATGATTGCCCCCCGCCCCTCAAACCACGGCTGAAGATGACTTTCGCGGAGAGAGTAGTAGACCACCTCTTTCCCAAACATGAGCCGGTACATTTTTGTTTCAAAGAGCATGGGTACGCTTATCCTTTCACACAAGCTGAATAACTGTGCGATCACTCTATGACGACCGAATGACTTCATAGGGATTTTATCGAGAATGTTGGATGAACTGCCCGAACGAGAGCCATGACCCGAAAGGAGAAGCCAAATAAGAAGACAGACGAAATCTGCACTCAGACTGATGAAGCCGTGGCAGCTCCCATTCCCCGTGATAGGAAGCGAGAAAGGGTTGGAGTCATCAGGGTCGGCCTCATGTAGAGGCCCTTCAGAGGCAATCTGAAGGCTTTCGTGGAGCTGACAAAAGATCTGGCTGTGAATCTGGTGCGCATTGGACACCTTAAGGTGTGGTGGGTATCCTGCCGAGTGCACAAGAAGGCGGATGCAATAAGGTGCTACCGCTGCCTAGGCTTCGGCCACATAGCAGCGAACTGCGAGGGTCCAGATAGGATCAAATCATGCTGGAGATGCGGCAAAGAGGGGCATAAAGCGGCAGTGTGAGAAAGCACACCGCAGTGCTAACTCTGCGCCGCACAGGAAAATAAGCCCCGGACAGACCATCGCCCGGGGACAAGCAGTTGCTTGACATTCAGAGAGGCAGCCTCGTTGAAGAAGCCTCTTGGACGTGCAAGCTAACATCATAGATGGGCAGGTCCGAAAAGAAACCCAGTTCACCAGGAGAATCCTCAGCTGGGATAAAGGATGAAGGCCGAGGCACGGCCAAAGAGCGGCACCCCCTGAAGTAATGCAAAAGCGGTTCCGGGGGGAATCATGGAAAGGAGAAAGGATGGTGATTTTCAATCGGTAATTTGTAGCATCACTATAATGATCGAATTAAGATCTTTGTGTATATTTATATATACTAAGATCATTGTAGTGATGATATCAATATCCCGACACTACCGAGAAGTGCCAAACCTTCCAAACTTTTTTCGAGTGTGATCGCTGGGCCGAACTCAAATACAGGATAGAAAGCGATATTGGAAGCATAACGCCGGACCATATTGTCAGGATGATGCTCGAAAGTGACAAATTGTGGGATAGGGTATCTACCTATGTAGAAACCATCCTACGTACAAAGAAGGAAGAACGACAACTTAGAGACTAGGGAAGTCCAAGTATACTGGCCAAGAAGGAAAACACCGAAACCCTAAACTGCCGAAGGCCGGCGAGCCCGATGCGTGAGGGTCGCTCCGCTAATGAGGACGATACGTCCAGCTGGGGAGAGGGTGTTCTAGGTAGATCTAATCATACCCAATCATGATGTTCGAAGGCTGAAAAGCTCGTTGTACGACATTGTCGTGCTGCTGAGGACGACGCGTAACATATTGGTTGGGCCATGAGGCGAAACAGTCCCAGAAGAAACCAGCAGTAATGAGAGACAATTCAACATATCACCCCCAACCAGGATGTCGAAAGCCGACCAGCCCGATGTGTGGTACCACCACACATACGGGAGACGATGCGTACATCCTGGTTGGAACAAGAGGCCAAAGAAAAAAGAAAACCAGAAGAAGCCCTAGTAGCCAAAGAACGGCACCCCCTGAAGTATGTATAAGTACGTATATAGTATAATGCCAAGGAAAAAGGGTGGTGGTTTTAAGTCGGTGGTTGGTAGCATCACTATAATGATCGAATTAAGATCTTTGTGTATATTTATATATATATCACGATCATTGTAGTGATGATATCAATATCCCGACACTACCAAGAAGTGGCGCGTCCTCAGGTCGCGAATGGGGGAATGCTCGCTAGGTATAGAGGGTAGGGCGGAAATATAATACGTCTCGCGGGCCAAACAGACTGGGCGAAGGATACACCTAGAAAAAACCATAATTGCTTCCTACTGTGGCCTACTGAAAGTGCCCCGAACCACCTCAGCCTTACCCGCTGACGTGACAAGGGGCTGATGTGTGCTTGCACTGCCTAGGTGTCAGCCGCAACATGGGATCAGAAACCAACCCACACAAATCCCCCACCCCCTAATTTCCTAAAAGAAAGAAGTGTTGAGCCAGACACCGCAAGACAAAATTGACCAGGTGCTTACTAAAATGCGCGGACTACTGAGTTTCATGGCTCGAGCAGCAGATAAACAAAAGAACGTTAAAATGGATATCAAAACTGGTATCCCAAAGTTGATAGAAGCCATAGAGGTGATACAACAGGAAAGGAAACCGAATGATTGCGCGGAACTTAGCAGGCTAAGCGCAGGGAGGCAGCAGGCGCAAAGGAGCCACAGTACACCGAGGTGAATGTCTGCCAAACGAACAGTATTGAGTCCAGCGGGAAATGAGGGTGCTACTCGAATGGACAAGATAATAAAAGATGTGGCGGCTCCTCCGATGTGGGCGAACGTAACAAGACGAAAGAAGAAAGCTGATAAGGCTGAAGAGCAGACGCATGCTGAGGGGCAAGCATACAACATCAAGAGAAGAAGAGGGAGGCCAATAAAAACAAGAACAGAAGCCATTATCATCAAACCCGCTGAAGGAAAAACCTATGCACAGGTCATAGGCGAAATCCGGGGAAATGTTAGGCCGGAGAACACAAACACGATTATAAAGTCCATTCGCTAGATAAGAGCTGAATTTGTACGACTGGAGCTGGGAAGGGCTTTTAAAAATCAGAAGGATTTTACGGAAGCCCTTAGAAGTGCGCTGGGAGATCAGGGCACGGTTTTAAATAAGGAGCCGCAGACGTCTCTAAAAATTGCAGACTTGGATAGCCTGACAACAGAAGAAAAAGTCAGAGAGGCATTGACGCGAGATCCCCAGTAACTCACTGGAGATCTCAAGATCAGCTTAACAAAGCCCAACAGTAGATTTCAAATTATGGCTATAGCAGAAGTGAACGATCAGGTAGCTGAGGAGTTTCTCAAAACTGCACGCATCAAGATCGGGTGGGTGAACTGTCGCGTAAAAAGGAGAACCGTGGTCACACGCTGTTTTAGGTGTCTAGTCTATGTTCATCGGGCAAGGGTATGCACAGGATTCGATAGAAAGAACCAATGCTACAAATTCGGTAAGACCGATCATAAGGGAGCGAGCTGCATATCTCAGATGCAGTGCGTTCTTTACACAGAGTAGAAGCTGCCTGCGCATCAACAAAAACACATCCCGGGGTCAGGCAAATGTCAAGCCTTTAGAGATGCTTTAGATCGAGCAAAGGGAAACCGCCCAACATGCTGAAAGTGCTGCAAGGCACCTTACATCGGAGCCAAATAGCAGACGACCTTCTGAATCATATCAAATATGAACAGAAGGCCGATGTGCTTATCTTAAGTGAGCAGTACCAGAATAAAAACAGTCCGACTTGGTATAAGGACGCCCTCGGCACTGCAGCCATATGGGTGCCGAAACACACATTTGTACCAGTGGATGACCATAAGTTTGGCGAAGGATTTGTTTGGATTAGAAATCGACGGACCACTTTTGTGAGCGTCTAACTCACCCCAAATGAACATATCAAGGACTTTCGGCGACTTTAACGCGGAAGCGTTAGTGTGGGGAATGCCAAAGTCGAACTCAAGAGGGAAATGGATAATGGAGATGGCGGCCAGAAGAGGACTGATAGCCCTAAATACTGGCGCATCAACATTTAGACGACCCGGGGAGAGAGTGACGACTCCAGAAGAACTGGCGAGGAACGTAGTGAAATGGAAGCTGATGGACGAATGCACAGGTAGTGATCACTCGTTGAGGTCGAGCCTGCAGCGGAGGGAAGATCAATGTTCTCGACGGCTATCAGAACAGCTGTTGGAGCAAGGGGTTATGTTCGGAATCTGGTCCCCGCACTGAGGTCGAGGTACTGGACCTGGGCACAACCACGGATGCGGAGGAGGTCGAGGCAGCCGTTGGACGGTATTTCGGCAAAAAAAAAAACGCAGGAGAGGTAAAGGTCAGTCTCACAAAGAAGGACTTTAGAGGAACTCTGAAGGCCTTTGTTGAGCTGACCGAAGAAATGGCGACGAGATTAGTAAGCGCGGGACATCCCAAGGTAGGGTGGCTGTCCTTTCGCTTAAGCAAGAAAATGGGGACCATTCGGTGCGACCGCTGCTTTGGCGCGGTGGCAATCTCCAGTGCTTCCTCTTCGCTGCACATAGTGAGAGGCCCCGGACTGACCATCTGATAGGGTCACTGAAATGTTTGTCGTTCAGGGGGAAAACCCCGCCAAGGAAACCTCACCAATGACATAAGTACACGATGGGGCCAGCTATGATGTCGAAGGCCGACAAGCCCGTTGCGCAACATAGTCGCGCTACTGAGGGCGAGGCTTACATCATGGCTGGACTGGTTTGAGAAAGGGCTGGTCCGAGCAGAAGCCCAGAATAATGAATGAATTTAACCAGCAGGCAAGAAAACGGCACCCCTTGAAGTAATACGAAAGCGGTTCCGCGGGGATGAATGCTAAGGAGAAAAGGTTTTGTTTTTTACTAGGTCCCTTAGTGGCATTATTATAATGACAAAGTCAATTTCGTGTGATGTATAATTATATGCAAGGTATAATTGAATATTATATATGTCATGGTCATTGTAGATCACGGAGACATCAAAGTTGCGGTAACCAAACCGAACAGGTGAGGGCAAGTGTTGGCTATTGCTTTGGGTACGGCCACCAATCCAGATACTGCAAAGGGCCAGATCGTAGCAACCTCTGCTACAAATGCAGCACTGAAGACCATAAGGCAGCCACTTGTACTAAAGATTTCTTTCTTTCTTGAACTGAAAGAGGAGAACATGCGGCTAGATCATGTCCCTGGCTCAGGAGCCTGCAAGATTTTCAGAGAAGAGCTTAGTAAGGCCAGAAAGACCCAATCATGATTAAGGTTTTGCCATTTGGATAGCAAACCCGAGGATAGCGCCAGTGAATGAACATGGCTTGGATGACGGTTTCGTGTGAGTAAGAAGCAAAGGCGTTATTTACGCCAGCTCTTGTCTAACCCCAAATGAAGGAATACAGGCATTACAGAAAAATTGGACCTCCTAGAAAGCCTAATCCGTGAAAAATAAGGGAAAGTATTGTTGGCAGGCGACCTCAACGCGAAAGCGGTCGAATGGTATATGACAAAAACAGACTCAAGAGGTAAACGGCTGATGGAAATGGCTGCTAGACTGCAATTAATCATTTTGAATAAAGGACAAACCACAACCTTTCAGCACCCTGGGTGCAGGTGATCCATTCTGGATATTACCTTCGCCTCGGAACGCTAGTCCCCTCTCACTAAGAACTGGAAGGTAGTGGAGAGATATACTGGTAGAGATCATCAATATATATATATTTACCTGGAAGTTGGCGAAAAACCTAGTTCCGACTTATACCAAACCAAGCGTGTGGGGTGGAAATCTCGACTTTCCATGTACTGGTGGACGCGGGAAATAGCGGATCTCAGGACACAGTGTCTACAGAGTAGAAGAAAAACTACTCGGAAAAGGAGAAGAGACACTAGCGAGGCGGAAAGAATGGCTGCAGTATTTAAAGAAACTAAAAAAAAAACGAAGGGCTGTCAAAAAAAGCAAGGCTCAGAGCTGGGGAGGATTGGTTCAAGAAGTGGACAATGACCCCTGGGGCTTAGACTCCAAGATAGTCACACGTAAGCTGGGAGCACTGTCAGCGTGTGCAAACATGGAAGCTGAAGTGATGTAGAATATAGTTGACGGACTCTTTCCCAATCATCAGATCAGGAAAGTTGACGAAGACGACATAGGAGACTCCGATATATCACTCTTTAAGCGAGAAGGAGCTGTTTATAGCAGTGCCATCCATACAAAACAAGAAGGCACCAGGACCAGACGGTATCCCAGTGGAGGCTCTAAAAGTGGTAGCTCCTACCAGCTCGAAGGCCCTGCTTAATGTGTACAACTGCTGTTTAAAAGAGGGAATCTTTCACAAGAAATGGTAGATACCACGGCTAGTGCTCATAAGCAAAAACAAAGGCGACCTGAAATCACCTGGACCCTACAGACCACTGTGTATGTTAAACACAGTGGGAAAGATCTTTGAAAAATTGATAAAACCTCGCCTTACGTCAGCTATACAGGCAGCTGGTGATCTTTCCGAGAGGCAGTTTGGTTTTAGAAGAGTACGCTCCACGGTGCATATCATCCGAGAGATAGTGGACACAATGAACCAGGCTCAACAGGGCAACCATGCTACTAGAAAGATCGTTCTTCTGGCTACGCCGGATGTTAAGAACGGAAACTGGGAACCCGAGGTACCACTGATGTTACGTGTTTTTTCATGCTGAACACGAATCCCACTGAAAAAATTGTTGCTCTCGAAACAGTGTCATGTTAGTGACAGCACGTACCTCTCTCTCACTTCTCCCACCAAAAATTATTCGAAAGGGGTGACGGGTGTCTCCGAGTTTGAAGCGCTCCCAATCGCGATCGTTCCCAATTCGAAGACATCCTGAGCCCTTCCACAATTTTGTTAAACTATTTTATTTTATTTTCTGATATTACAGATTGCTCAATACGAATCTGACCGCAAAAAGTATTGCTGTCTTACATTTTATGCACCATTATATACAAAAATATTGGGACCATTGGAAAATGTTTGGGTTTCCTTCGATTTGGGAAACATCCAGAATCCGGGGCGTTCCCGACTCGGTGGCACACCCGACCTCTTTTCATGATTTTTAGTGGGAGGACACGTTTTCGAGAGCAACACTTTTTTCGGTTGGATTCGTGTCCAGCGACATAAAGTGAAATTTTTTTCGGCCAGATACGTGTTCAGCGTGAAAAAGTACATAAAATATGTGAGTTTTAAAAAAATTTGAAGTGGATCGAACTTTTTTGCGTTTTCACCCAAAATGGCGGCGATCTTGCATGCCCTCCAGGATTTCAAAGCTCAAGTTTCGATTTATACTAAAATGGAACTTCATTCAAAATTTTCTTCGACGTAAAACGTAACTTCAGTCAACGAAACTGCAATCTCCTTTTGGTTTTCTAACTTTAAATCTGTAAATTCATTCCAATTATTGTTAACAAAGTTCTAAAATAAAATATAAATTCTGCATTTTTAACTTCGCATTCTGTCATTCTATTTCAAAAGCTCATCGATATACAAAAATTCATTGTAATAATTTCGAAGGCGAGATCAATAAATGCCTTTGTCTTATGTAATAGTAATTTTGGTCTCCCGAATCGAAAGATATGTATATTGTTGTTCTAAAAAATCTT
>CAKNWW010285018.1:0-10947 GCA_932074435.1 Andricus kollari | reverse complement strand
TTTTAGAAAAAACTGCTAAAGAATAATAAATGGAAGAAAAACCCTTCTCCAATGAGAAATCGATTACTAAGTGGTGGTAAATATTGTAAACACAATTATGCTCTTGTATCACGTAACAAACAGCATATCATCAAAATTAGCCATACTTTTCTTAATATAAAATATGCGGCGAATGTTATGATTATTACATGTCGGCGGTCCCGAGCCATTTTGACGTATCTCCAGCGAATGCGTTAAAACTGTCGTATCTCGTTGTCACGTTGGAAAAGTATCGCAACTCGCAGCACCAATTCCATAGTGTCGTATCTCTTGATAGTGTTTTAAATGTATCGTAACTATTTTTTTAAGGAAATATTGATGTGCATATATTCTATTGAGCTGAAATTTTGTCAATTTAATGGTAATATTGCTCAATTTATGACAAATTTATAGAAAAAATGCGACGTTATTATAAGTTTGGTAAACTCTGATTTTTCATGTTTGTTCCGTTCCATACTGTCGTAATTGTCGCCTAAAACATTTTTGCATTCACTGAAGTAACGTCTGAAGAGAAAACAGTTGGAAGAGTGTTATTTCTTTTGATTTTGCAGGTTTAAATCTGTCAGAAATGGACATGTCAGTGGATAAAAACTTTAATTTAAGTGAGAGAGGCATCATCGACGAAGAGACTTTGAATATAGATTTCAATCAAGATAAGCTAAAATTGTTATAATAGTCAACTGTAAAAATAAATTAAATTTGACTTGTAGAGTGCGTTTGAATCTTGTAGAAATATTCAGTTGTTTTGTTAGAATTTTATCAAACACAATTTTTCACCTTTGGAAGTAATATTAGTTTTGAACTGCAAAGTTATTTTTAACGTTAATTTAGTAAATTTTTTTACGCGCAAGTTATCAATAATTCAATAAGTTTTAATTTACGGAGAATAATGAAACCAACAAGGATGATGAGTGATATTAGATCAGAATTATTTTGCAAATTTCATCAAATGATTTCGTTGCGTTTCTAGAGCTTTTAGGACACTTTTCGTTTAGTTTTTATGAGAATAAGAACATTAAATGTTTTATGAATTAAAAATATAATATAAATATAATATATTATAAATTAAAAAAATTTGATTATCGAAAAAATGGTTTTCATGAAAAAAACTACTTTTTTCTGATTATGATAAACATTTTTTTTAAATTCTACAGCATTTTTGAGTTTCTATAATACTTAATTTATTTCTACTGACACGTTTTAATTTTTCATGCTTGAAAAAGCGAGGTATAAATTGATTTATTATTTTTAAATCCATTTTGAATTTTGGATTGCTCCGTTTTCAAAAACGAAGAAAAAGAGTTACGACACATTTAAAATACTATCAAGAGATACGACACTTTGGAATTGATGCTGCCAGTTACGATACTTTTTCAACATGACAACGAGATACGACAGTTTTAACGCATTCGCTGGAGATACGACAAAATGGCTCGGGACCGTCGGTGTATTCCATTTTTCTTTTCAAAATATTTTACTCAATAAATGTAATTAAATTAAAATGTACAAGTTTATGTTTCATTTAAAGATCCTGTCATGTCTAGCGTATAAGTAACATTTAAGTAGAACATTGGCGAGTTTAATTTATATCTTTTCATTATAAAATGCATAATTTGATGATATAAATGAAATCTTAAGTCCTATCTTGAGCGATATATGATTTGACAGAGGTAAGAGAGAAAGTGTGTAACCGTTAGAGCAAGATAATTGATGTCATATGGAGTGAAGTGCTTTAGATTTTCATAGTCATCACACGAGTCCAAAAATTTCTTCATACACAAACATACTGCATTTTTGAAAGTCCGGATAATTATTTATATAAAGTAAAAGATAATTGGAAATAATATAATGAGATCTCTGTGGTAAGGGGGTTAAGGAGTAGTGGAGGGGGTCTCTGACCATAGTTGTGCCTTACAACTTATATCCTAGAAAATTTCTTACAGAAATCAACTGTTTCAATCAGTTCGAGGGAGTTTTATGTTTTAACTTCCAACACTTGTTCAGTGATCCGGTCAAGATATAAAGACGTTATCGCAAAAAATTTGAAAACATGGATTTATAGAGTATTATTTTTTGTTAAACAGCTTTCTTTGAGTATGTGAGCTCTTCCATTTTTGCTGGTTACATTGATGGAATTGTTTCTTCATTGCTGCGGCTTGTTGTTTTATTTCCTTGGCAATTGTCCTGATCTGTTTTTGTTCTTTGATTTTATCCGATAACATTTCTATGAACAATAGCGAAACACTGTCTAAATCTCTTAAAATTCTTCTAATTTTATTGTCCTAAGTAGGCAGAACGTATGCTTTTCTTGCCACAGATTCTATGTGATACAAATCAGCTATTAATTTACCAGAATCGGAAAGTAACTCAGTGAGTTTATGAGATTATCGATTCTTTCTTCTTGAATGCAAATAAACATGCTAATAGCATTTCCAAGAGATAACATTGCTTATGCGACAAGATCTTGAGCATCTATGATGTGGCGGTCTCACCACTTCAGTTCAATGCTTTTGGATATTGGATGGTGTTTCTCCCCCTGGAGCATTCATATTTACATTTTTAGGATTTCCCACTCGTGAACACGCTACATACAGCTGACCATGTGAAAAGAATGGTATATCAAGATCTATTGCAAATACCAAAGCAAGCAGGTCCCCTTTCTTTGATGTGGTCTATGAAGAGCATGGTAAGTCACAAAAGCTGGAGCCGAAGTTGACAACTGCTTTATCTACTCCCTTTTGAGATAAATAGTAGAACGCTATTCTACTGCGGTGGTCGTTTACTCCTGCTGCCGCTAATATGGCGTATGTTTTTCTTTCGATTTATACATAAAAAACAGAATTTTCAGTTTTCGGTGTTTTCGAAAAAGAATTTGATTTGTTTCAGGTTGTTCATCATGGAGGGCATCGCACAGCATAATATGCTGTACAAATCCCACCATGGTTTATATATTATATAACATGAAGATGATAATAGATTATCAGTGAACGCTTGGCAAACCTTTCGTCAACCATGTGCATTATCATTTCATGAGTAATTTCGCAGTTTTTCCTACTTTCACAGAACTTAGAGGCGCATAAATATCCCCCAAATTCCATATAACCTAAGTTTTATTTGACCAAAAATCAAGTTGCCGAATAGTGACATTTGTCGTAATTTTTTTTCGAATTGTCAGGTGACATAACCTATATTCGTCCTAACCACCAGTTATCATAACTCCTATTATACCGAATTCTCATTTGATATAATTTTCATTCTTTTGCATTTCTATTCACCATAATATTTATTTATTCTAATTTTCATTCAAGGCTACTGGAACGGTGTCCAAAAAAATGGCAACATTTTTGGAGCACTCAAACTTTATAACTAAGATTCGATAAATTGGGACTAAGTGTTTAAAAATGCCGACAGACGTTATGCTGCGATGACAGCAGATAGCTTGATCGTACTGTGAAAATGCACTTTCAGTAACAGTCTCATCTGCATGATGCCACATGCCTTGGCAGGAATTTTAAATGTGAATAAAAAATGCAATTGGTGATTTTCTTTTTTTTTACAATTGACAAGTTCGAATGACTGGTGAATGCAATACGTAATGCGCAATTTCATTATTTTTCTTGTACGTTGCAAAACAACAAATATCTACAACGACAAGTCTGTAATTTTTTATGATATAATAATGAGCTATAAAATTATTAGAAATTACGTCAAAACAAGATTTTCAAATAATTCTTTAAATAATTTTTAGGAAAATTTCAACGTTATTATTATCAGTGAGTTCACAGCGGTATCCTTTTATTGCTTGTACACTTTTCCTCTTCCGAGACCCCGTTTATTATCCTAGGAAGAAATGAATTACTTATTTGAATTGCAGTGATACTATTGCATTCGCCAATCATTCGAACTTGGCAATAAAAAAAAAAAAAGAAAAGCACAAATCGCATTGCTTATTCAAATTTAAAATTCCCGTCAAGACAAGTGGGAGCATTCAGATGCGACTGTTAGCCAAAGTGTATTTTCGCAGTTCGATCCAGCTGTCAGATGTCATCGCGAGATGGCATTGATCTGCTTCCTTCACACTTAACGTCATTGTTACATTTTTTCACTCTCACTTTTTAGCAGTTATCGTATTTTTTTCTATTAACAAAATACCTACCCAATGTCCTGCCACCGCAAAAACCCTTTTCGGGGTCTAGACAATTTTTAAAGTGCGTTTTGAAAACCTTAACCCCCATTTAACAAATTTTACGCTAATAGCACGGGCCCAGCGGACACGTTCTGTAAATGTTATATAAAAAAAAGAGAACATTTATACATAACATTGTTACAATCGTGTGCCATAACAATTGCAGAACATAAAGGTCACACTCTTCTGTAACGCAGTTACTGTAAGGATACGTAAAAGTTCTGGAATTCTGTAATGTAACCAATATAGAACAGAGTGATAGAACTGTTATGTCACTAGAATGTCACACGTGTTCCAAAAAAGGCACATAAGGGTCACACTGTTCTGTCACGCTGTTACTGTAAGGATATCTAACAGTTCTGGAATTCTGTAATGTAACTAATATATAACAGAGTGATATAACTGTTATGTATCTAAAATGTCACACTTATTCCAAGAAGGGAACATTAAGGTCACACTGTTCTATAACGCTGTTACTGTAAGGATATGTAACAGTTCTGGAATTCTGTAATGTAAGTAATATAGAACAGAGTGATATAACTGTTATATCTCTAAAATGTCACACGTATTCCAAGAAAGGAACATAAAGGTCACACCGTTCTATAACGATGTTACTGTAAGGATATGTAGCAGTTCTGGAATTCTGTAATGTAACTAATATAGAACAGAGAGATAGAACTGTTATATCACTAGAATATGGCACGTGTTCCAGGAACGAAACATAAAGGTCACGCTGTTATTTAACGATCTTAGACAAGAGTTGTGTCGACGGTCGGGTCAAACGAGAAGAAAATATTTTATTTTATAACTTTTTTTTAAGGTTATAGCCGGGTAAGTATGCACAAAATGACCCTAAAGGGAATGAAATGTTGTGGCAGGCATTTGAACGCACGCCATCAAAGGAAAATTTTCCCTTAATTTGAAACCGTTAGCCGCCATATTGGATGAGGTAGTGGGTGTAACGTCAATTTTTTTTATATTTTTTTTTCTCGGTTTCTATCGTTAGGAAAAATCTGAAAAACATCACAGAACTTCTTTCAATCATTCTCAACGTTCATGATTATTCAAAAATATTTTGGCGGGAAATTCAAACTCAACAGAATCTTAAAAATTTTGTATGAATTACTTTGTATGATAAAACTCAAGTACTATCTCAGTTTTTTTACCACATAATAGTAACCCACAATAGTAACCCACAGATTACGTCCTGTCAGTTTAAAATTTTTCCATTAGTATAAAGTAAGTCACAACACGAGTTGAAGTTAAGAAACAAGATCTGAGAAATTCTCGGTGATCACCGCCTTCGCGTTCGACAGCAGTAATAGCCGACTGAAAATTGAAGTTTCAGACTTGGACATTTTAAGACGTATCTCAGGAACCCGTGGAGATTTTTGAATTTTTATTGACTCAAATTAAATATAAGACCGGAGTAATCACGTTTCAAAGTCAGCAGTGATTTTTAATAGTACTTTCGCTGATAGTACTGACAATTTCCGACGGTAGTGTACTATTTAGCTTAGAGTCGATATTTGTCGAGAATCAACAGACCGGCAGAAATTTTTAGGTGTTTATTCTCAACAAAAAAATGTGTGACTGTGATAAATGAGGACAGTGACGAGGATTAAGTTTTCAGGTATAAATGGGCCTCAGGAGTTGGAATATGTCAAAATTACAGTTTTTAATTTTCTACACTAAGATCCCCTAAATTTAAAAATCTGAAAAAATTTACAATAATAGCTCTTTGGGTGACTATTCTGTGGCAAAAACTGAGGTAATACTTCAGCTTCATCACACGAAACAAAAAAAAAAATTGAAATTTTTGTTGATTTAAAATTTCCGGCCAAAATGTTTTGAAAAAAATTATGCACCTTGACAATGGCCTCTAACTCGTCTAATATAGCGGCTAACGGTTTGAAATTATGGCAAAAATTTTGTTGATTGTATGCTTTCAAATGGCTGACTCAACATTGGATTCCCTTTGGGGTCATTTTTTGCATGGTTACCCGGCTATAACCTTTGCACCTTAACATTTTTTAAACCCATCTTCTCATAATATTTCTCAACTAAAAAAATAATGAATATATTTCTGAGATGACCCTGGCTTTATCAGAAAAAAGAAAAGCCGAGATTTTGTCACGAATGTTCAAGCGGTTCCATAGCGCAATTGGCTAAGGCATCGGGTAGGTACATACGGGTTAGGTAGTTTAGGTAGGGTTCGAATTCCCAGGTAGTGCGAATTTTCAACAGGTTTAAGCATGCGACTATATATGTGTAGAGGAACCGTGCGAGAAATTTGATTATTTCAAATATAAACTAAGTGCAGCAATAATACAAAAACATTTTTTTGTCACATATCGTAGTAACACTGTTACGTAATTGTTACAATAAATGCCAAAACGTTGTAACACCGTCATGGGATTGTTATGGATCTATTACAGAACAAATTTACATCATAACACTGTTACATATGTGTCACGGCACTATTACAGAACAATGTTACTCTGTAAACCTGTTCCTAAATTGTTCTAAAAATATTTGTTGACATATAACGCTGTTGCAGAGTTGTTACAGAACAATCACAGGACAAATTTACATTATAACACTGTTACATATATGTTACGGCACTATTATAGAACATGGTTACTCTGTAACCCTGTTCCTAAATTGTTCTAAAAGTATGTTTGTTACATATAACGCTGTTCTAGAATTACACCATGGTCTAATTATGTTCTAATCTTGTTACAGAACCTGTTCTTTTGTGTTCTAGAATTGTTACATCACAGTTATATCACAGTGTCCGCTGGGGGACGTTCCCAGACCATTAGGGTGCTTGGTCAAAACAAAATTTTCAAAATGTCAAAAACGTAATTCATATTTGTGTTCTTTGTCACGACGCGATGTCATGACTAAAAAAATCAGCTGGATGGGACAATTTTTACTGGTCACTCAACGATCACGAAGTTTCGAAAAATTTCTTAAAATTTTGTACGGTATGAGTTGAACAGCTAGGCACATCCTGATAGCGAATAATAGGTACATAACACGTCAAAAAGTCAATAAGACAGTGCATATAGTCCCCTGTGTCCAGAACCTAAGTTTAATGTGCTCCCTGCATCACCTTAAACGCGGAAGACAGCTAGCGAGAGCTGGCGGCGGCTTGACGCTGCTGCAGCGCTGGGAATGGTCAGTCGCAGTGGTTACGGCTACCTCATGTCCTTTATGTCGCTTTTTATATAGTTTTTTTATATTGCTTATTTTTATCGTTTTGTTCAGCATTATTGTATAATGAACAGCGAGAATTTCATAAAAATATATCAGTTTTCCAAATTTCTATCATTTTTATTTTATTTTAATTCACAAATTATTTGGAACTAAATATTTCACAGTTTTTGATTCCACGGCAATGTTCACAGAGAATCTTTCATTTTTTTTAAATCCTCAACATTTACAGTTGGGAATTTTTTTCTAAACTCCTTGACCATGAGCAAAACAAATTGTTTCTGTTCCTCATTATTTGTTAGGATTTTGTTGTACTCTCCTGGTAGAGCCACGCCCCTCTCCGCAACGTCGTTCACAACACGGAGGTTCTTTACAATGTTCAGTGCCTGAAACCAAATAAAAATTAGCGTGAAATAATCTGTATCTTTTACTTACTAGTGAGATAGAACTAAGACTTCTACCCCTTGCCTTGTTCGACTCGCGCCTGACGAGCGAGGCGAAATTAGCGATTCTGTCGTCTATGAAAGAGACTGCAGGTGACCCGGATCCTTCAAAAAGGATAAATGTGGACTTCAAGACCATTTTAAAGAAAAATCTTTCAAATTTTGCCACAAGAAACAGTATGAAGTATTTCCACCTATTGAACTTGCCAACTTCTTTTCTCTCAGTTGACCCAGTTGAGTGGAAAAATTTAAAAGAGTATAAGAAGGTAATACGTCTTAGTCCTCTCTTACTAGCATGTAAAAGATCCAGATTACTTCACGCTAATTTTGACTTGGTTTCAGGCACTGAACATTGTAAAGAACCTCCGTGTTGTGAAATACGTTGTGGAGAGAGGCGTGGCTCTGCTATAGGAGAGTACAACAAAATCCTAACAAAAAATAAGGAAGACAAACAATTTGTTATGCTCATGGTTAAGGAGTTTAGAAAAAAATTCCCAACTGTAAATGTTGAGAATCAAAAAAGAAAATGAAATATTCTCTGTGAACATTTCCGTTGTTACGAACCAACCTGCCTTCGAATACTTGGATGTTTAATTCTTTTTCAAAGAGCTGAAAATTATGGTAGTATGGAATTTAGGTTTTAGTTACTTTTTATTTTATTCTTTTATGGTTCGCCCGGAGGTATTTCAGACAATCACCTGAGATCGCTCCCAGATGTTTATTATTATTTTGTGGGATTCGCTTTTAATCACAGCTTCCTGGAAGCAACTTCGGCGTCTGCCCTAGAAAATTATTAAAAATTAGACTAGGGTCGGTAATTAATTTTCAACACAATGCTATATGGTTTCAAACAAGGTTGCACAAAAAATCCTGAATTTATTTTACATGCTGGTCACAAATAAAAGAAAGAAGAGTATATGGAAAGTATTGATAATTAACTACCCTTATAACCTACTGTTTAATCCCCGAGCGTAGGAGATTGACGGACCGAATTCAATGTTTTCGTTAATCTAAACGCTTATAGCGTATGCAAAATTTCGCTAACGTTGTTTTTGTTATTGTGATCGGGAGGCATTAACCAGAGAGAGAGAGAGAGAGAGAGAGAGAGATCGTAAAATTAAACATTAGTTAATGTACTCCTGGCCTTTTTTCCTTTGCCAGGGTAAATTAATCCTTATTTGTTCCACTCCTCACCATTCACTACTCACACGCGTCGCGCAGTCGCTCCGAAGGTTCACTTGAACGAAAACTAACGTATGTTGAGACTTTTCATAGCTAGTCTATCAATTTCCTTGCGGTATTTGATCGATGCTTCTTTGCATCAAATCACCCTAGTTCCACGCACGTCGACTTACGAAGCGGCGCGATTTGATGACAAGTCATTCGTGCACTTTTCGCGGTCACGATGCACTTTCGAGTCCTTGGTTTGAAATGCCGAACATTTCACGCCTCCCTTTTGCACTTAGCCGGTTGTTATCGCGTTTTGCGTTTGCACTCTTTACATCCCCAAACCCCCCATACACACATCTTTTCGGTAAATTAAACCTTCCGGGCGACTGCGCCACGCGAACGCGTAGGGAAATACGGATGGAGCGGGGAAATGATTAAAACAATTTCCCTTTTATTCCCATCTTACCAACCTCGCCGGTCAAGGTGTCAATGAAGAATGCTATGGAGACTTGATTGCGATTAGCCTCTTTGAATTGCGGGTAGGGATTTTTGCAATTCTGAAATTTTTAGTCCTGCTGACTGCTGTGGGAACGACGGCAGGATGTGGCGTGACTTCAAAAATGCTGATACTGATAATGAATCGACTAAGCAATCCTTCAGGCCAGGTGAAAAAATGTCAATTTAAGGTGAAACTTTTAATTTAGCTTATTGAAATTATTATCCCCATGATCGACTGCAACAGTCAAACCCTTCCACAAAAGTTATGCTTTATTGCAGATTTCAATTTTAAATAGGGTATACGTTTTTAGAATTCAGAGAACTATTTACTGGATTAGTTGATTAGCAATTGCAAACAATTAGTGCCTGCACCAATATTGCTTATTGATTTCAAAAGTCAACAATCAATACAGGGCAGTTCTGTAGCTATAGAAATTTTGATGAATTTTATAGTCAGGTAAAGTATCAATTGATTTTATGCAAAACCGGACGGTTTTCGTATCATTCTCTGCCTGTTTGGGGGACGCGAAGTTCTCGTTTGTCGGAGGGGGTATTTTTCCGGCCGGCCGCCGGAAAAGTATACTTTTACGGAGTCCGCGCATGCGCTTTTGGTCCAAGCGGCGACACTCCTGTCTCTCTCTTCTGACGCATGCGCGGTACATATGACTAATATTTGTAGACTGTACAATACAGTTGTACAGACTACAGAGCATGCCGGTCGGCAACACGCAGCAACACGTGAGTCAGATTGCACGAAAGCCTATGAGTCTTTTGTCAACCAATAACAACGACAAACAAGGACAATTTTTCCACAAAGTATATACATTTTTAAACAAATACTTTCATTTTCAAATAAAAGATATCAATTTTCAACCAAATAGCTGAATTTTCATCCAAAAAAGATAAATTTTCAACCAAGAATGAAACAGTTAAGTTTTTAGTTTCGAACAGATTAATTTTCAAACAAAACAATTTTCAACAAAATAGTTCTTTTCAACCAAAGTGATGAATTTTCTACTAAAATTATAAATCTTCTAGTGGAATAATTTAATTCAAACCAAAAAGATAAATTTTCAATTAAAATGATGAATCTATAACTGCAGTAGTTGAATGTTCAATCAAAAAATGGATTTTCAACCAAGAAGATTAATTTTCGATCAAAAAAGACGAATTTCCAACAAAATACATGAATTTTCAAGTTAAAACGATAATTTTTCAACCAAAAATTGTATTATTAAATTCCTAGTTTAGAAAAATTTGACCCGAAGAGATGAATTTTCAACTCAAATTAAGGAATATAACTTGCAAGAAAAAGATGGGGCTGGGGCTCCGCCACGGACCCCGGCGACCCCCATTACAGCTTCACCCACGCCACACACTCGCATGCGAAAA
>CAKNWW010284989.1:0-11391 GCA_932074435.1 Andricus kollari | reverse complement strand
TTTTTTTAAAATTGCGTAAAACAAGACCATTTTTTGACCTTGAAAAAATTATGTGACTGTCTAAAAATAAAATAGCGACACCAGATAAGCGGGAAAGTTTTGTTTAAATAAAGTGTTTTGACCCAAAAAATTAATGTAGAGATTCGCTGATACGTAACTTTAATAAAAGTATTTGAAAGCCGCTTTAGCTACGAAATTAGTGAGAAAAGGTATAAAGAACCTTCAAACCAGTTTTATTTTGACAGAGCTCGACGAAATATTTCCATTTTTGTCTAAAACATCCCTATTTATGTTCTACTCAAACATCCTGCAAATATTCGAGACGTTCATGAAAATTTTATTCATCTCCCGTTTGACACATTTGCTTTTTCCAATGTTTAATTTTATTTTTGAACTTCGCGCGTCAAATGCTACTGGCGATGCACTTGAAGCCACCTCTGGCAGACTTCAGTGACAGCCACTTTGTTTTTTTATTTTTTAACGCTCAAAAAGAAACCTGTTGCAATTACGAGATGACCATTTAACGTAAGTTTTCACGTATTATTATGATTGCAACAGTTTACATATTTATTTTTCTTCTCTTAATAATTATAATGCCATATTACTTTCACATTACTTTACCATTACTTTACCATTACGCTGTAGACTGTAGAGTAATGTTTGCGTTCGGCCGGTCCGCCAGGGAAAATCAATCATAATATAACAAAAATAAAGTGTCACTCAATATAATAGATCAGGCTCAGAAAAATGAACTAGACAATAAATAATTAATTGTTCACAACATAACAAATATATTCATTGAACAATTATTATTGTATTTGCTAGTATTTATTTATAGAATTGCATCGCATACCAGGTGGAACTAAGCAGAGTGAATGCTTGCTGCTCGGGGTTAGGCCCTTATGTTCGCCTGTACCCCCTTGGGTTAGGCCCGTACTCAACTTTGATGTCTCATAAATCGAAAACTATTTGACGGATTCGCATGAAATTTTAAAGAACAACGTTCAAGAGTGAAGATTATCGATTATATATATCCAATATATTTTTTTCGGTAATCTCGCAAAATACAAACGTTTTTCTGGCGTCCTGAACATTTTGGAAAAACGGGGTTAGGCCCTTTTGTCACCCGACCCTTCAAATGTTAAAGTTTTTTTTATGAATCAGTGACCTACCTCACAAAGTGACCATGTGGCAGCAAATTTTTATGTTCTTTCTGCTTCTATCATGACGTCAGTCGATGTGCGTCGGCTCCACCTGTAAAGCGCAGGATTCAGGCGGCAACTTCAAATACGAGTGTACTTTAATTTTAAAATACTTGATGTTGCAAGGATAAGGAACTTTCAAATTTATTACTGAATGTAGTATTTTTCCTAAAAAATTGTTAAGCATACAATTTTAAAAATCAGATGTTTCTTTAAACATTTTAAATTATTTTCTTAAATCTGAACATTTAGAATAAGACATCAACAAGTTAATTTTAAGAAAAATTTAGATTCAGTGTAGGATACTATACAGTAAAAAAAATAGCTTTGACTATTTTGTATAGTTTTGTTAGAAGAAAAATCTCTGTTTCGTTGAAATATATCTTATTTTCTAAATCAATAATTCTCTAATTGAAATATAAAATTTAAAGCTCATATTATGCTAAGGCTGTTTTTAATTCTAGCGTATTAAGATTTATACCAAATCTTTAAATAGTCAACAAGTTTTTTTTCGAAAGAAAAGGCTTCAAAAATAGTAAAAATGAATTTGTGCCCATCAACAAGTTTTTTCTAAGGTAAAATTATATTTACATGCAAAATTACAAATAGAAGCGAATGGGTTTATCCATATTATAATTGAATTAAAAAAATATATATATATTGAAAAATTTAATCAATTTATATTATTTTACTACATAATTTTTAACACGCATGTTACCTCGCGAAAAATTATTTTAAAATATAAATTTGGCATTCTTCTGCATACAATACATTGCCGTTTCCTCCTTGATGTTATTGAACTCTTGAATACAAAAACAATTGAACAAATAAATGTAGAAAAATATTATTTAAGCATCTTAGATAACTTATTGTTTATCATATTTTCATACCAGTTGTTTAATAGTATAGTTTGAGCCTAGGGGGAGAAGAAGTGACTCTCCCCTTTGGCGCATACGATATTTTTTTATAACAATTGGATGATTTCAGACATTTATCGAAATACAGTCATGATTTTAGTCTATATTAGATTTTGAATAAAGGAGCATGAAATGTATGTTAACTTATTCCAAATTATCAAACGTTCAATAAAAAATTGCCGGACATTTGTGCATCATAATTGCATTTTTTTCGCTAAAAGTACTTGATTGAAACAAAATTTTCCCACTTATCTGGTTTCGTTAGCACGTTTTAAAAAAATTGGAATTTTTTTAAAATTAAAATTCTATTAAAATTAATAATAAGTAATTTTAGAACTGACTTATGGTAACTTATCATAAATTTCCCAAAATTCGAATTAAAAATGTCTATAAATTTGCGTAAATTTATGGAAATTTTCGGTCATTTATGGCAATTTTACAGGTACATATGGTAACTTAGGAGTCATTCACATAATACGTAACACGTTTTTCTTTTGTTTATATCATTGTATCCCTTTTGGCGTCAAGGCACTTTTATTCCCGTCTTTATTTAAACAAAGGAAAAACGTGTGCCGTATTATGTGTACGGCTCCTTCCAATAATTTACACAAAATTTATTTTAGAAAATTTCCATAACTTTCCGGAAATTTATGAATTTTGTTGGTAAATTACGGTAATCTTAAAGGTAATTTATGGTAACATAAAATAAATTACCCAAAATTCAATAAAAAAATTTCTATAAATTTTCGGAGATAGATAAACGTTTATTTTTCGGCCTGCTGGCCCTGAAAAATTGCCTTGTTTACAAACTCCATATTTTACAGAATTTGTCTTAAAACTAGTCCTTACAAAATAACATCCATCCACACCTTGAAACGGATCGTGCGTCTCTATATTCACAGAATAAAAGTAAGAGGGAGATATCATTTCAATTGTTATGAATAATCATATCTATATATATATGCCACTGGGTCAGGAGGAAAAATCAAGAGTTTTCAGTGCGCATGACAAGGCCAGATGGTAGGGATGCCATAGCGAAAATCGAAGGATCACTCTTCTCCAGACCGTTCAGCGGAACGATAGAACCGAGCAGCGTCTCTGATCCACACGGAAATAGGACTCGGTCTTACCGCGGATCAACGGGGTTTTCCAATCGTAGGGTAGATTGAGCACACAGGAGACAAAGTAAGTGAATTGTCAAAAAAATATAACCTTATGAGATATTGACTTTTTCTTAGCTTTGGCATGGTGTGGATTTGTACTCCCCTTTGGAAACTGTCGGTCCTTCTCTATCAGGTCTTATGATCTGGGGCTTTAGGCTGAAGTACCTACGGCGATCTCCGGTCCGCACCAGCCCGCCCTAAGAGAAATTCTGGAATTATCAATTTATCTCCTTTTTAAAGTCAAAAAGAATCTGGGAATACTATCTGCACCCTCTACCAGGTTTCTGATCTGGGGCTTGTGCAATTAGAATTCAATCGATCTTTTTGATTACTGCAAATTAAAACGAGATGAATACAATAATAAATTAGTACAGAAAAAAACCTGAAAGGAATCCCAGTCACACTCTCTACTAGGTTCCCAACCTGGGGCTTGTGTGACCGGAATTTTTGCAGAGTTAGATTACCTGATAAATGCCGATTAATTATTGACTCCGTGATTGTTATTTGTGGCTAGAAGACCTATGGTGTGAGAAAACACCCAGAATGGAAATATAGACTCAAAGAACAATTTCCAAAGGTCACACATAAGTAGAACAAAATTTGAAGTCCACTGCCAGGTGTAAAAACCTGAAGAATTGTGGCTTTTGAGTTAGGAAATTAAAGTGGAATTCTATCAAAGGCATTTCACCAAGTCTGGATAGAATGAAGCCTTAGTTATGGCAAAAGTTAAGAAATGACCTTACAAAAAGTCCTGGATGCTAAAAAAAAAAAAGAATTAGGTAGGGTAAATTGGGAAAAAAATAATAGAATCTATTTCGTACGCATTTCTTTTCTCAGCGCTTGTGATCACAAAATTAAACAACTAAATCATAACGCGCCAAAGTATCACGATTGGTCTATAAAATGCATCAAAATCGAAACCAGATTAGGGTTTTTAAGTCTTCAGCCGTAGTTGAGTTAAGATAGGTCGAAAGCTATATATCTCAAGACTTTTTAAGTGCAAATTATTTCCGATTCCAAAGCTTACGTATTAAAAAAAGTATAGAAGCTCGCCAAGGGGAAAATAGAGCACCAATCCCTGTTCCTAGGGTGTCATTGCTTGTCAGTTTAAACAATAGAGTGGTTAGGGGCAATTTTAATGTACTTCCAAAACTTGACTTAGAAATGTAAATATCTTTATCGAATTTAACTTAAGGAAAGTAAGATAAAAGAAAAGTTGCATAAAATCGAGATTAGCTGATCTTGGCTCAACGTCGGAAAATATTAGTAAATTCGATAATATTACAACTGGTACCCCTGGTGGGACCCCTCAAATTCGATAATGCTACAACTGGTACCCCTGGTGGGACACAAGAGTTTGTAAAAGTCTGGGAAGGATTCGCGTCGAAATTGTCTGTAGGTCGAAATTAATTAATTTTCTCTTACGTAATACAAGGACACTCGGACGCACCGCGACCATAAACATCCGCACGCGATGAGTTTTGTCAACACGGGCTGATTAGCAAAGCAATTATAGCGGACAATAGGGCGAGAATCGAGCCGACAAGTTGGCGAAAATATGGTAGGAGACTTATTTTAATATTACGTATAAATGAAAAGCAATTATAAGTAACAGATAAGTTAAATTAAATCGAAAACATTTAATTCCGAAAGCTAATAAATAGCGATCAAATATGAAATTAGAATCGGGAAATCAGATCCCAAGAAAAACGAGCAATTTGGAAAAATTAAAATAAGATTAAAACCAAATTACACAAAAACTTAAAAATTCAATAAATTTTCAAGAAAATCGTATAATTTTGAAGATTAAAAAGAAATCAAGCTATGAGAAAATTTGGAATTGAATACATTTTCGAGAAAATAGTTTTATCTCAAAATTAAAGAAGAGAGTTAAAAGCTAAAAATTATGAAAGTTTAAAAATAAATAAATTTTCAAGAATATCTTATAATTCATAAAACTTTTGAAATAAGTTAAAAACTAAAACAAACAAAAATGTAAAAATTCAAGAAATTTTCAAGAAAATCGCGTAATTTTGAAGATTAAAAAGAAATCAAGCTATGAGAAAATTTGGAACTGAATACATTTTCGAGAAAATACTTTATCTCAAGATTAAAGAAGAGAGTTAGAAGCTATAAATTCAGAAAATTTCAAAATAAATAAATTTTTAAGAAAATCTTATAATTCAAAAAATTTTTTGAAATAAGATCAAAACCAAACCTCATGAAAACATAAAAATTCAATAAATTTTCTAGAAAATCTTATAATTCAGAAAATTTAAAAGGAGTTTAAAAACAAAATTATAAGGAACTATCTAAAAGGCCGATTTCTCTCAGAAATGGTTGGATTTCTAAAAATCAATAATAAATTTAAAATACAAAAACAATCGGAAAATTATCAACAGATAATAAGAAAAATTCAACAATAGAAAAATGGATAATAAAGAAAATGATGAGCGAGTCCCTTCGAAAAACGCATCCACAAACATTAAATTGTCAAAATCGGTCCTACAAAATTCTCTGAACAGTACTTTGGAACCAAATATTATTAAATATCATAGGCGAAAGAATTGGTAGAAAAACTGAAATTGATTCACTACCACGGTAAATAGAAACTAAAGATATGGATGACGAACTGATACAATTGTTAATAGACATTCAAAAGGTACAAGATAGCCTAAATCAAACCGTTAGAAACCAGAACAAAATGATAGGCGTGATCCATAAAAATAGGGAACTATCGGTAAAAGTAGAAACGAATCTTGATAATAAAATAGACTCAATTGCTGGAAACCTAGTAAAAAAAGTTGATGATCAATTCGACCAGCGAAGGCAAAGATGTGAGGCGCAAGCCACTTACTTAGAAGAAAATATAATTGACGTAGAAAAAAAAGTAGATACTTTGAGACGCGTAACAGAAGAAATTCAAGTTAATCATGGCGACGGCATTGTTGCAAACATGCAAAACCAAAAGCGGTTAAAAGAACTAGAAGAAAATCAAAGCACGCTAGAGTCTAGGATTGATAGAAACTTAGGAACAACAAAAGTAAAGTCATCGTGGTTAAAAAATTATCCGGTACCGAAATTCTCAGGATCAGGTCGTGAACGTCCAATGATGTTTCTAAATGATCTTGATGTATATGCCAGAGCTGCTGACATCAGAAAATATGATTTTCCGTTCGTAATCCAAGCATGCTTAGTAGGCGCAGCCAGAGAATGGTGGGAAATGGCACGCGACTACATCAGTGACGACATGTCATCATTTCGTGGCAAGTTCATTAATAAATATTGGAATCAGGACAAAAGGTTCGAAATTGGTAAAAATTTACAATATGGTTGTTTCATACCAGGCAGATTAACGAGCTCACAATACGCCATAAAAATGATCAATTGCACAAGAGACCTACTCCCACCACCCTCTGACTACGAAATAATCGTAAGCCTTTCTAGACACTTCTCAGAAGAAGTAAGAACTGCATTTATTATAAGAAACATGAAAACCTGCGAAGAGTTTATTGAATTTTTGGATGCGATAGAACAATCGGGCCCTCTGAACAACAGACAGCATTATTCACCTCAAGAGAATCAAGTTTACGATTCCAATAACTACAAAGAAAAAAATACTTTTAATCGAGGAGAATCGCGAAATAATTTCAGAGGAAACAATGCGTACCAAGGGCGTGGGAACATGCCATGATATCAAAAACAATATTTTGAGAACGACCATTAGAGATCAAATCAAGAACATAATAGTTCACCCTGGAAAAACACGAGTTACAGGGATCAAAATTATCGTGGCAACCCCTATCATAATTATTACCGCAATTACAATGACCGAGAAAACTACGGCAGCCGGAATCAAAATTATAAAAGAGAACAGGTGGAAAATAATCGCCAAGAAAATCAAAATCAATACAATAAGGGTTACCAGGATGAAAAAGAACCGCGGATACCAAAATTGGCATCGTGACAACAAAGAATACCGGGGATATGAGAATAGGGATACTAGGAATAACCCATCTGATGATCGGCCTCAAAAATACGAACACGCGAATGGTCAATGGTCTGGTGCGCAGAATCCGTCGCATTCAGGAAATCAAAATGGGACAATTCCCAAGCTGTTTACGCGAAGAGGTTGCAAACTGCGAGACTGCAAGTGGTCCAAGCGATTCGGGAAATGCACGACTCTCAATTTGGTAGAAATAAGTATAACAGAGGCAAATCCGGCGCAAAATAACGTGCGTGTCAGAAGCCTTTTTTGTAAATAACCAGGAAAACTTTAAAAAATGCGAATTACTACCGATAGTGGGTACATACATTGTAGGTGCAATGGGAGCTAAACCAGTAGAACTAAAACATCAGGTCTATGCGAACTTTAAAATGAGTAATTGGGAAAGGACATATGTTTTCTTAGTAGTACCTAAACTAAACAAAGATTGCATTATAGGGGTCGATATTTTAAAGAAATTGAGAAGTAAGATTGATTTTGAAAATAACACTTTGCATCTAAAGGATGATAATAAAAGTATTGAGATAAAATTTTTGGAAGAAGATCCAAAACGTATAATATTAATATTCGATTCCGAAAGCAGTCAAAAACAAAAATATATAAATTGTCTAGGCAAATACTTCGCCGCAGAAGAATCCATTCCAAATACTAGAAATAAAATCAATAATATTGAAAATTATGATATTAGTCAAAACAAGTTCGCACTGGCTGATGCTGAAATTAGAGAAAAAGTAGCTCAATGCACAGTACTAAGCGTTGACGAAAAGGAAAGGTTTTTCAAACTCATACAGCGATATAAAAACGTTTTTTCGAAAATTCCGGGCAGGATTAATGTATACGAACATGATCTACGAATAATTGACAACCAGCTATTCCTTATGAGGACATATCCGGTACCCATGTATCTAAGAGAAAAAGTAAAAAGGGAATTAGAAACTCTCCTCGAACTAGGAATCATCCGACGATCAAATAGCGGGTATATAAATCCATTAGTGATTACACCAAAAAAAGATGGATCCATTAGAATCTGTCTCTATACACGCAAATTAAATGAAATTATGACAAACGATTACGAATGCGCAGAACCCACGGAAGTTCTATTTCAAAGATGTACGGGCACAAAAGTAATGTCTACGATTGATTTGATTAGCAGTTTTTGGCAAATATCGCTACATCCAAACTCTATGAAATATAGGCTTTCCTCCATGAAGGTAAATGCTATGAATTCTGCGTTACACCATTTGGTTTAAAAACAAGCACGGCCGCACTCGTAAGGGGTCTAGATATTGTTTTAAAGGGAATAGGGGATTTTGTAATAACCTTTATAGGCGACATGCTATGCACTTCACAAAACAACGCACAACATATTAACCACCTAGAAATCATTTTCAAGCGCTTAGAAGATCATAATGTCACGGTGAACTTCCAAAAATCTCACTTCTTTCGCCAAGAGGTAAAATTCCTGGGCCACATCTCAGCTCCTCAGGGGATAAAACCTGACCCTCAAAAGGTAAAGGTGATTCATGAATATACCAAACCAAGAAATGTTAAGGAATTAAGAGGCTTCCTTGGTTTAATCAACTACTATACCAAATTTACGAAGGAACACGCGGAAGAAATCATACCACTCCTGGACTTGTTGAGGGTTGGAAGAAAATGGATCTGGGACCTGGAAAAAGAAGACGCTTTTAAGAAGGTAAAGGGGCTTTTCTGCGAATTTGTAATACTCACGTATCCGGATCTTAGTAAACCGTTCTCTCTGCAAACTTATGCAAGTGATGCGGTACTAGGTGCAGTGCTGTACCAATTAGCAGAAAATGGAGAACATCTACCAATATCATTCGCCAGCCGAACACTCAAAGGGTCGGAATTATCCTACTACACGACAGAAAAAGAACTGCTTGCAATCGTCTGGGCACTTATGAAATTCCGGTCTTACGTTCTTGGTGCGAAATTGAGCATCCGAACGCATCACAAAGTACTCACGTTCTTAAAAACTTGCAAATTAGTCAGTGGAAGATTAACGATATGGATCATGGCTATTCAGGACTATTGTTTCGAGATACAATACTGTGAAGAAAAGAAGAACATCATTGCCGACACCCTCAGCAGAATACCCTCGCATGAATCTGAATATCCATTCGATCTAAACGAGGGAAAGATCTTTCTCTACAAACTAGCAAAAAGGCCATCCTCTGAACTGAGAAAGAGACTAAAGCAGTTCGACAAAGAACAAAATGAGGATAGTTTGCTATGTCAGAAGATTAAGGACGTGAAGGAAGGAAAAACCAAGAGATACGAGATAATACAAGATCTCATATACATGAAAACGCAAACTGGAAAGAAACTATGCCTAACAAACGGAATCATTAATGATTTAATTGACCAATGTCGCGAGCTCTGCGGACATGTAGGTGCTCAAAAGGTTTTTAGGATGTTGAATGAATATTTTTACTATCCTCGTTTTGCCAAAGTCATTAGAAGACGAATAGCTAGTTGTGACTCATGCCAGAAGAACAAGGTGACGAATCAAACGTGTTATGCGGAAATGCAAAATTACATGCCGAAATGACCGAGTGAAACACTCTCTATCGACTTCTATGGGCCTTTACCAGCTTCGAAAGGAGGCTACAAGTACATCCTCTCCACCATCGATGCTTTCAGTAAATTCGTAAGGCTATATCCGATAAGAAGAAGTACAACACAAACAGCGATTGGACGAATCTTTAACGATTATATTCCAAAATATGGGAAGCCAAAGAAAATCGTGACAGACCATGGGACGCAATTCGCGAGCGAAAAATGGTTAAGTAAACTGAAGGAACAGAATATTCAAGCAGTATTCTCATCAATCAGAAACCCACAAAGCAACATAGTGGAAAGGATTCACCGAGAACTGTCGAGGTTCTTTCGAACTCTAATACACGACCAACACAATTCTTGGTGGTCATGGATACGCATAATAGAAAACTGCATGAATGAGACTCATCACGAAACCACGGAATTCACGCCCATAGAAATTCAGTTAAATAAAACACCAAAAAGGGCATGGGAAACATGGCTCAATTCGCTACCGCATATCTCAAATGTGGGTCATGAAAGAAAAATTGAACTTACGCATAGAAACATCGTCACCAAGGCCAAGAAAAGGGCTAAGAAATTCAACGAGAAACACTAAATTACAAAACCAAAAGTAGGCGAAAAAGTACTACTGAAATTATTAAACCAATCTGATAAAAGCAAGAAAATATTAGCTAAGTTCCTTCAAATATATGATGGGACATTTGAGATAAAGAAGGAAGTGGCGCCTGGAACATTCATCATATGGGATCCAGAAAAAGACGAGGAGAAGAAATGACAAAGTTTGTGACGACATTAAGATTAGGTTTAAGCAAAATGAGCAAAACACAATGGAAATCACAAGAAAAACACATAATTAAACAAAAAGAAAAAAAAAAAATTAGACAAAATGAGTCAAGCGATACAAGAATCGAATAAAATTACGTATCAAATTTATAAGTGAGGCAAAAAGAGCCTAGAATCGAATAAAATTGAGTAGTAATGTTTAAGTGAGGCAAAAAGAGCCCAGAATCAAATAAAAATAAGTATAAAATGTTTAAGTGAGGCAAACAGAGCCTAGAATCGAATAAAATTAAGTAGTAATGTTTAAGTGAGGCAAGAAGAGCCTAGAATCAAATAAAAATAAGTATAAAATGTTTAAGGGGGGCAAAAAGAGCCTAAAATCGAATAAAATTAAGTAGTAATGTTTAAGTGAGGCAAAAAGAGCCCAGAATAAAATAAAAATAAGTAGTAATGTTTAAGTGAGGCAAAAAGAGCCCAGAATCGAATAAAATTAAGTAATAATTTTAGATAAGGCAAAAAGAGCCCAGAATTGAACAAAATTAAGTGTTAATTTTTAAATGAGGCAAAAAGAGCCCAGAATTGAATAAAACTAAGTATTAGATTTTAAGCAAGGCAAAATGAGCCGAAAAAAAATGAAAAGAAAGAAATGAATAAAAACAACCGTACAATAAGGAACGATAGAATTAAGAAATATAAGTAAAATTATATTAGGTATTTCGATAAAAATTAATTAGAAGCGA
>CAKNWW010284983.1:0-10344 GCA_932074435.1 Andricus kollari | reverse complement strand
AGATTTTCCTTTATAATTTAAATTGCTGCAGATATTATTGAAAAAGAACATAGGTTCAATTATATATGTTAAAATACAAATCGTAAACAAATGAAACAAGTAAATACAAAACTGTGTTCTTTTCGGCCTGCAATATACTTTTTCTTGCACTGAAATTGCTTCAAAATTTTGTGAGGCAGATTTTCTGTCACTAATTCGATGTCAAAATTAACATTACATCATTATTATTGTCTATTCTTGTAATCTTAAATGTCACGAATTTTTCATGTATTAAAAAAGTCATTTAGTGATCCATTTTACCACATCAATAAATCAGTCACCTAAGTCTAAAATATACATACATCCTGCAATTTATGTCCACCTGTCATGACAAAAAGTCTGAATCTGAATTATCTTAAATGATTCAGTGGAATCCAACTTTGATAAAATCGCTCATTTACAGATGTCGCTACAAAACTTTTTTATAGCAATTTTATATTGTTTATTTTGTATGAAAGTGTACAGATCATGTTCCTAGCCCCATGCTAATGTTAAGCGGCCCCTACAATCCACCCCTAATACTTTTCATGAAACAGGTCCGAAGATTCACCATGTAAAACAGCCAATAAATTTTTAGATTCAAAATATTTTGAAAATTCATTTTCAGAAAACTCCAGATTATGTTCCCGACCCCATGCTAATATTAAGCGGCACCTAAAATCCACCCCTAGTACTTTTCACGAAACGGTTCCAAATCTTCACAACGTAAAACAGCCAATACATTTTTAAATTGAAAATAGCCACATAATTCGCATTCACAAAACCCCAGGTTATGTTCTCAAACTCATGTTGATATTAAGCGGCCCCTAAAATCCAACCCTAGTACTTTTCACGAAACGGGTCTAAAGATTTACCATGTAAAACAGCCAATACGTTTCTAAGTTGAAGGTATTTAAAAGACTTACATTCAGAAAACACCAGATTATGCTCCCAACACCATCATAATATTAACCGGCCTGCAAAATTCAACCATAGTACTTTTCACAAAACAGGTCCGAATTTATTAAATGCAAACAAAAAAAAATTTTTAATTGAAATAAGTCACAAAATTCATATTCTGAAAACCCCATATTATGTTCCCGACCTCATTTTAATATTAAGCGACCACTAAAATCCACCCTTGTACTTTTCACGAAACACGTCCGAAGATTCAAAATGTAAAACAGCCAATACATTTTTAAATTGGAAATAACCACAAAATTCACATTCAGAAAACTGCAGATTATGTTCCCAACCCCATATTCATTTTTAGCAGCACCCAGAATCTTCGTCTGGTACATTTTACGAAATAGGTCCGCAGTTACTTCATGTAAAACAACAAATATAATCTTAAATTAAGAATAACCACAAAATTCACCGTCGAAAAGCTCCACCTTATCTTACTCACCCCATAATCATATTAGTTAACCCCTTAAATCTACCCCTAGTGCTGTTCACGACACAGGTCCGAAGATTCACCATGTAAAACAGCTAATACATTTTTAAATTGAAAATATTACGAGAATCCTCATTCAGAAAACTCCAGATTATTATTTCATCTCCACAATAATATTAAGCAGACCACAAAATCCACCCCTAGTATATTTTAAGAAATAGGTCCGAAGTGTTAGGTCCGAACCGGTTAGAAACGAATTTCGGTGCTTACCAATATTGAACTTCAGGTTCTAATTTGCCATATAGAAACTGATTAGGACCAGTTAGAAAGTTTTCAGTGTCGAGTGCCGTGTACGAATCGGTTAGGAACCAGTTAGAAACTAACTTTGGTCTGCCAATATTTAATTTCTGGTTCCAATTTTCCGGATAGAAACCGGTTAGGACCTGTTAGAATGTTTTATGTGTCCAGTGTCGTGTAGGAGTCGGTTACCAACCGGTTAGAAACGTCTTTGCCAATAGTTAATTTCGGTTTCCATTTTTCGGACATAAACCGGTTGGGACCAGTTAGACAGTTTCCAGTATCGAGTGCCGTGTAGAAATCGGTCAGGAACCAGTTAGAAAGAAACTTTTGTGTTTGCCAATATTTAATTTCTGGTCCCATTTGTCGGATAGAAACCGGTTAGCACCGGTTAGAATGTTTGCTATGTCGAGAACCGTGTAGGAATCGGTTTAGAACCGATAGGTTAGAAACAAATTTCGTTGTTTCCTAATATTCAATTTCAGATTGCTGAATATGTTTTGAATTCAACCCCTATGGGCCAATTTCATAGGGTCTCGAAAGAAACTCCATAAGTGAAAAATGAGATATTATGTCCCGCCAGAAAAAAATGCGTTGCTCAAGCATAGGTCAAAAATAGGTCAAAAATAGGTCAAAAATGTTTCAAGATTATTCCCGAATGGGTAATGTATTGATCGTTGCGTGTCTAAAGCATTGCTTGCGGCCACGTCCCACGCTCAACTTAAATAATTAGTTTGACACTGAGTTCGACGGATTCCAGAGTTTATCTTGCATAAAAACAACAATAGCGAGTTGCGCTATGACTAAAACCTTACTAGTTCTCTCTTTTTATCATTTGAATAAATTCATAATTGGTTTCGAATATCAAAACTCTACGCATCACTCCCAACGTAAGTTTCAGAAATCTTTCAAAATTGGTTTACATCGATATTTCTTAGTTGAATAATAATATTTTGCACACAGAAGTTTGATTGTTAGTTATTTTTTAAACTATAGGCAGAAAATTGCTATGTCTAAAGAAGAAATTGGAGAAAGAGTTTGGACATTTGAAAAATTTTGCAAATCCCGTGAACCTGAGACCGACGCGAAAACGCGAGCGATTAGGCCGACCCTACCCTATGTCACTATACATAAACTCACTTTCGAGGAATTCATAGAATTTAAGGAATTTACAGATTTCCATGAATTCGTAGATTTTCATGAATCCGTAGATGCAATTCAGGGAATTCACGGTCTTCATGGAACTCAGAGAATTCAGCGTATTCATGGAATTGAGAGAATTCAGGAAATTCAGAGAATTCAAGGAATCCAGAGAATTCAAGGAATCCAGAGAATTCAAGGAATCCAGAGAATTCAAGAAATTCGTAGATTTTCATGAATTAGTAGATTTTCATGAATCCGTAGAATTCGAGCAATCTACTTGAATCGAAAAATTCATAGAATTCGAGGAATTGACAGTTCAATGAATTCACAGATTTCAGGCAATTCGAAGAATACAGAGAATTCAAGGCGTTCAAGATTTACATGCAAGTTTACATGTTTCCAATAATTCTATTTTGTTTTATGTATTTCTAACAAAATTGCTAGATTCTTCTTCAATCAGCTGCGACGTCCGAACATTGATTTCTTCAGCCGGTCTTTGGTCATTATATTCTTATTTAGACGTGCACTTCTTATTTCAATTACTCATACATACTAACAGATTTACACACTCTCGCTGTTGTTTTCCAATTCTCGGCCACCATTGAGTTCAGTTCGCCTGTTGCTGGCAGCCAGATTAGTAATTTTAAACAGTTGTAATTTATTTCTGTTAATTGATAAATGACCGCGCTTTTAGGGGTCAGCCTTGGTAAATGGAATAAATTGTTGTAAATTCCTTTATGTAACCCAGTGCAGTACTATCTGCCAGAAAAGAATCGAAAGTTACAAATACAGCCCATTGCTTTAATTTCAGTCGAAACATTGGTCCTTCGAGCCGAATAGTACATTTTTGAGTCGATGAATTCAGAGAATTCAAGGAATTCAGAGCATCCAAGGGATTCAAAGAATTTAAGGCATTCAGCGAATTCAACAAATTCAAGGAATTCAGAGAATTTATGGAATTCATGAAATTCAGAAAATTCAAGCAATTTCTAGAATTCAAGGAATTGAGAGAATTACCGGATATCAGAAGATTCCTGGTTTTCAGAGAATTTAGGGATATTAGAAAATTCAAGGAATTCAGGGAATTCAAAGTATTCCGGGAATTTAGAGAATTCAGGGAAGTGAGAGAATTCAGGAAATTCAGAGAGTTCAGGGAATACAAGTAATTGGGGTATTCATAAAATTCGAAGAATTCATGCAATTCAGGGAATTTAGAACATTCAGGGTATTCAGGGGATTGGGGGAATTCCGAGAAATCAGAGAATGCAGGGTATTAATGTAACTGAGGGAATTCATGGAATACATAGTATTTTGAAGATTCATATAATTCAGGGAATTCTTAGAATTGGAGGAATTCATAGATTTTAAGGATTTTTGAGAATTCAGGGTATTTAGAGAATTTTAGGAATTCAGAATGTTCAAGTAATGCAGAGAATTAAAAAAAAATCCAGAGAATACATGAAATTGAGAGAATTCGAGGAATTCAGAGAATTCAAGGAGTTCGAAGAATTCAAGAAATTGTGGGAATTCAAGGAATCTAGAAAATTTAAGAAATTCAGAGAATTCAAAGGAATTCATAGAATTCAAAGGAACGCAGATAATTCAAAGGAATTCATAGAATTAACGGAATTCAGACAATTCAAGGAATATAAAGAATTCAGAGAATTCAGAGAATTCACGGCATTAAGAGATTTCAAGGAATTCAGAGAATATAAGCAATTCAGAAAATTCAAGGAATTTAGAGAATTCATGGATTTCAGAGAATTTACGGATTTCAGGCATTTCAAGAAATTCAGGCAGTTCAAGAAATTGAGGAAATTCAAGGAATTCAGGAAGTTCAGGGAATTCAAGGAATTCGGGTAACTCGGGGTTTTCAAGAGATTGAGGAAATTGAATAAATTCAGGGAATTCATAGAATTCAAGGAATGCATAGATTTTCAGAAATTTTGAGAATTAAGGGTATTAGGAGAATTCAAATAATTCAGAGAATACCAGGAATTCGAACGATCCTGTGGATAAAAAGAATTCAGAATTCTGAGAATGTACAGAAATCTTTTAATTTCTGGTATGTTCACAATTACTTGAATTCTCTAAATTCTTTGACTTCTCAGAATTCCTTAAATTCTCTAAATTCCTTGAATTCTCAGAATTCTTTGCATCCCTTGAATGGTATGAATTTTTCATATTCTCTGAATTACTTGAACATTCTGAATTCCTTAAATTCTCTGGATAACCTGAATTCTCAAAACTCCTTGAAATCTATAAATTCCTGAAATTTTAGGAATTCCCTGATTTATATGAATTCCCAAAATTCTATGGATTCCATAAATCCCTCAATTATATGAATTTCCTGAACTTCCTGAGTTCCCTGAACACCCTGAATTCCATGTATAACGTGAATTCCATGAATAACCTGAATTCCACGAATAACCTGAATTTTCTGAATGGTCTGAATTTTTTAAATTCTCAAAATAACGTGAATTCCCTGAATTCTCCCAATAACCTGAACTATCTAAATTCCCGGAATACTGTGAATTCCCTGAATTTCTTGAATTCTCTGATATCCTTAGATTCTCTGAAATACATGAATTCTCTGATATTCGTAAATTCTCAGCAGACGTCAAAGGCCTAAAACTTCCGTGCCTAAAACTTCAAACGTATTTTTCTAAAAGAAGGCTTGCATTGAAAAGTATTCGAAAATTTCCTGATCAATGGTGACGTGACAATTATTGAATCGATTTCGATACCGTTTTTGTCCTCGCGCTTTGAATCCTCATAGCAGTAGAAGTTATCTCTCAAACTGAATACCTTTCTGTGCCTAGTGGCGACATCATTTTTGTGCATACATTTGGATACTCCAAATCGACCACGAAATAAAACATTTTTAATCCCTTTTTAACTTGCCCATTTCACTGTTCTTATTTACTGTTTTTCGAATAATAATGAGGTTAAAAGCACTTAAGAACAAAGTATTAGTCATTGTACGTTATCAATATTGATTGTAATGTATTGTTATGCACAAACCTACTAAATTTTGCCAATTTCATGCTTCTGAAGCGCCTTCTAATAGTTCTAATGCGTTAAACGAAAATGACGTTTTTAATTTATTTCAGATTACATTTGATAGCTCCGATCGGCTGTGAAAGGGATTGGAATATAAATATTTTCGCTGCTAAACAGGGATTCAAAAAAGAAGGACAGAAACGTCATTTATAGGCATTGAAATTTTTAATATTTTTGAATGCAATCCTTCTTACCGGGGATCTTCACCAAATTTGGTATACACTTTTCACAGATATATCGCAAGAACACAGCGGTCTTGTTGATCGATATCTTTGTTGTTGCGATTTTACAGACAAAAAATGGCGGTACTAGATACTGAGAGTGCTTTTGACTTTTCGCTTGGAGACACAGTCGACGAAAGGATTATTGCGAAGAAAAACGTTATTAACAGGTCTAGAAACTAAACTAAGGCGTCGCTAAACCAAAAAAATAAATAATTAAAAACAAAGCAAGGATACCTCCGATTTATGATCAGGTGCGGATCCAGGTATGGGTTTCAGGGTAGGGGGGGAGGTCCACCACAGAGACAATGACTTTCCCACTAGCTGGACATATGGCGCGACCGTCCTCTCCTTCATTCTTCCTTTATCCTTCGATAATACACGATGCAAGAAGAACCTAGCTTGTCTGCGTGCTCTACAATTATTACAATTACCCATAACTGCCTGCGTTAATCGTGACGTGTCGTTGAAGCGAAATACTCTGCTTGTTCTTTGACGACTGCTTGAAAAGCCGCACTTCGCTGATCCACATATTTATGACCGACACGAATCTTCGTAACGCACAAGAAGACTATTGTACTTTAAACAGACGATTGAATAGTAAACGCAAGGAAAACCTAGAGATGTGAATGTCGACATGTTTAAGTGAATTACATACTCACACCATGCTATTCAAAATGTTATACCAAGTGCATGGTATCTGGAAAAGTACATAAATTGTAGCTTATAAATGCCACTTAAATAAAAAGTACCCCTGCGGACATAATTTTCGATAATCAATGGCGACTTTCTAGAATATTATAGAATAAGGCATTTTAAATTATTTCAAATAAAACGCTTGGCTCATACATTGTGAACCAAGGCTAAACCGTCATGAATTTGCGCTGTGTATGTTAGCATAGAAGCTAAGCAAATATCTAATAAGAATTTAAAAACTAAAATATGAAAATTATAGTCAAATCTGAAGGAGGTTAAATACGTTCTGACCCTTGAAAAAACAGCAACACGAGTGTTTCCTGCGGAATTCATATTAAAATAATTTTTTGAAAAATGTTATTTTTTTAATAAGAAAAAGGTATAATTTTATACTTTAGCGAAAAAAGTATCCAAATAATTCTTGAATATCTTGTATTACTCTCGAGATAAACTCGATTGATAATACATTGTTTTATTACGTTTCTGCATTCAGAGAAAAGATGTCTTGGAAAAAAGCATTGTCCTCTTGCTTGATTTGTTTTGAACCACTTGAACATATTTTTTTACACAAATAGAATTATTTGGCTGCACGATTAGGTGAAGTTTTTTGCAAAAGGATAATGTTTGCTGCAAAAATTTTCTTTTTGAGATAAATTAAATTCGTTTTAACCTTAAATTTGAGAGGAAATTCTATTTGTGTGAAGAAGCATCCTTCTAACATAAGAGGAAACTTCTCTGAGTGGGTATTAATAGGTAATAAAAAAATTGACATTGAATTTTATATTTAATTTTAATTATCCCAACTTGTCAGGATAGTTTGCAGATTTCACGGCTTGTAAAACAGATCTGCTGATGACTGTCCTGTAAGGTGGTCCAAAAATCGCCAAGTTTATTTCGGCAATGTTTCAGCCATTATTATTACAGCAATGTGCTGGTGGAAAGTCTTGTTTCTTTCTGAAAAACAAAAAATCCATAAAAAAAAGTAATCCAGTCGGATGAAATCTTGCACTTTCTAATCGAGGTCAAACGTTAAACTCTAAATATCTTCGTTGCTTTCATGCTTACCATAAAACTTTTACGACAACAACAATCTGACGCCGTACTTTTAATATTTTCTTGAAATTTTAAAGACTTAAAAAATAAATTTTCAAGGTATTTCCCGCTGAACTATATTCATCAAGGTAAAATTAAATTCGATTGTTTGAATTGCATTCGAATTTTCTATAAGGCTCTATTTACCGTGCTTTCTGGAAACATTTCTGACATACATATATTGAATTTTTTTATTGTTCATTTCAAAATTCTATTTTTAATGTTCAAGAGTTAATTTTTGCTTTAAACAGTTCTTGCTCGAATCAGACTGTAAATTTGACTTTGGTCACAGGATTTTTTTACTGATGTATCTATTTGATTAAATTTTCAAGTTTTTCGCGAATCCTGAATAGCGACTGAAAAACCTTTTTTTGGTTCGAAATTCAACTACTTGGTTGAAAGTGGAAATACTTTGCTAAAAATTCTTGTTTCTTCGGTTGATGGTTCATTATTTTAGTTGCAAAATCTTTGTTTTTTTTTGTTCAAAATTCAACTATTTTGTTACAACAATTTTTAAGTTTTTTTTAAATTGTAAATTTAATTATTCCATGTTTGGTTGATTATTCAACTTCTTCAGTTGAAAATTCAAGTATTTGGTTGAAAATTTCTGTATTTTGTGGAAACTTTGTCTCTTGCGGCAGAAAATTGATCTTCTTGGTCACTAATTCACCTTTTTTGTTGAAAATTCATGTATTCGGTAGAACGTTAATCTTTCTTGTTATAAATTTAATCTTTCTGGTTCTAAATTAATTTCCTTGGCTTAAAAATTAGCTTTTATTAAAAATTAATTTTTTTAACTGAAAATTTAACAACAAAGTTTGTTTGCTTCCCTTGGTGGTTCGAGTTATTGAAGTTTGACTGTATTTGTTTAAGAATTTCTGTATTTTGTTGAAACTTTTGTTCTTATAATAGAATACTAATCGTCTGGGTGACTCAACCATTTTTTTGGTTGAAAATTCAACTATTGGGTTGAAAATTCCGTTAAAAACTCAAATATTTGGTTGACAATTCATTTCTCTAGTTGAAAATTAGTTTTCTTATTGGAAATTAATTTGTTTGAATAAAAATTTACCTACATTTCGAGACGAAATTCTTTTTATAGATATTTGATCTTTTTATCAGAAAATTCATTGGTTTGGTTGAAATTTTTGATTGGATTGGCCTTTGGTACACACATTTACTGTCCTAAACTGAAGGTTAAGTAAATTTCGTGTATTCTTTCTTTAATGACACTTTTTGTTAAGGTTAGTGGGTTGTTATTTTGTTGTAAATTGATTTTTAATTAATCTGAGTCTTCTTTTCTGAATTTAATATCGTTTAGTTTTATGCATCTATCGTTTAATCTCTTTGATAATCCAAATTTTTGAACTAAATTCATGAATAGAGTTATCATTCAAATATTGGCCTGACCAAGAAGTTTTTTAAACCCGTTTGTAATTAGATCTCCATTTTCAGTTGTTTTAATGGATAAATCTAAGTAAGTAAGAGTGTTATTATTTTCTATTCCACAAGTAAATTGTAGAGATTCTTCTATGCTATTAAAAGTGTTAACTAGTTTTTGTATTTTTTCTGTAGGAACCACTGTCGTATACACAGGTCCGGGGTCTCTCGTGGTGGGGGAAGTTCCCTCATTGAAGCTTCCGATTGTTTCACATAGTTGCCACTTCCGGTAGTGGCGTAATAGTAGAGTAAAGAAAGTGGCCGATTAGTTTGAAATTTTAACACACATTTTCAATCATAATAAAAATTTCCTATAAATAAAAATTGTCGATAGCAAATTAAGTTGACCGATAAAATATTTACAGTAATCAAAATTTCAAAATTATACTTCAACAAATTTGTTTGGAATTATTTAAAAAATTTATATTTGTGTAAAAAATATTATAATCAATAATAAATGCAAATTTTGAAAATTGTAGAAAAAAATAACGAATAATAGTTATTAATGGACAAATAAATGTATGTTATTAAATAAATACATACTTATGTGTAATAACTTTGGATCGATGCAGTATTTAATACTATAATTCAGGTCCCTAGTTTTAAAGAATCAAATATTTCAATGTGAAATTTGAGCATTTTACAAGGATTTAATACAATAGTTCAGGTCCCGGGTAATAAATAACACAGCCCCACAAAAAAAAGTAGCAAAAAAACATCGTTTTTTGGCTGTTTTTGCATTGAAAAGTATGCAACAAAAAACCCGTGTTTTTTTTTTAATTTAGACCCCAAATTTGAATTCAGCAGCGAAAAATACATAGAAATGGTCTCTTTTGGTCCGTTGAGCCCAATACTTTGCGGTGGGGGAGGGACTGTACAGAGAACAATACCGTAAAGTCTTGGCGAAAAAAATGTGATGTTTCGCCAAACCAGAGTAGTCACATCCTATGGATTTCGAGTCGCTGAATCCGAATCCGC
>CAKNWW010284948.1:0-16447 GCA_932074435.1 Andricus kollari | reverse complement strand
TAATAGTTTTTTCTTTAGAATATTTGGAAATTATTTAAACAATTTTTATTAGTTTAAACAATTTTTTTCCTGTATGTCGTTTAAAGATTATTATTCTTTGGAATAATTACGCAGTAAATGTATGTTTAGAGTGATATTTTTTGTGAAAGACGATTTACAATTATTTAAAAAATTAATATTATTTGCTCTTTTTCATTGGAACGATGGAGAAAATTCTTCTTTTTTCGAATCTCTTACGCTATGTCGCTTTATTAATCAGTATTTTCCAATCTCAACGAAATCTATCTGTAAAATAACTAACCATAACGTAAGTGCAAAAAGATTGGTTAAAAAATTAATTATTATTGTTTAAATCTGAGATAAAAAATACTAAATAATAAGCGATATAGTGCAAGAGACACAAAAATACTATCTTCCACAGTATATATCTCTTAACATCCATTAACTGAGTCATTAACTCCAGAAAATATTAACCTTTTAAAATTCACAGGGGGGAATAATTGTTTAAACAAACAAAAATTATTTAAATGACTTTAAACTGCCTTTCACAATAAATATTACATTTAGCATTCATTCACTGCGTTATTAATACAAGATAGTAGCAACTTTTCCAGATTTACAGAGGAAAAAGATTCTTTAAACAAATGAAAATTCTTTAACTAATTTCCAAATATCGTTAAAACTTCTATTATTTTCAAAAAAATTTTATTGGTTTTTAATTATATGAACAAATTAAAATCATTTAAATAATTACCAAATTTTTTAAACAAAAAATATTACTCTTAAAATTCATCAACTGTATCATGCAAATTGTTTAAACAATTCAAAATTAGTTCAAAAATACTTGAAATCTTGTCACTTGAACAAAAGTAATTCACGTTAAAAAAAAGTTCTAAAAAATATCGTCTTTAGCATGAATTTGACATTAAACTGCTATTTGGTTTTCTTGGGGTGTTTTCCGGATACAATACAAGGGGATTGGTGTGTTCGTAATTAAAAGTTATTATGTGGAAATTATTTTTTTACCATTTCTTAAGAGAAGAGTTAAGAGGTGAATAAATTTGAAAACAAAATTTGAAATTTCTCTTTCCGGAAAATTAACAAATTGCGAGGCCTTGACCACCAAAAATCGGAGGTCGAATTTTGAGAGGTATACATTTGGACCACCCTATTGTTTATGCTGTCTTGCAAGCACACAACAATTTTCTGTTTTTTATATAAGTTTATTAACGTGCAATGAATCAGTAATTTGTTACTCATGAATATATAAAAATTACTGATTTATCAGTAGAAAACAACTGATTTATGGCTATAATTCAGTTACTGATTGAAATGAGTAAAAGACTGAAGGGTGATTACATTTCTAATCGAGTTGCTAGTGTCATTTTGTAGATTGAAAAAACTCAATTAAGTAAAAAAAAAAATGTTTAAAAAACATATTTAACTTGATTGAAACAATAAGAAGGCAATATTGTGAAACTTGCACAAAGGCTATGTCACCTTCACCAACATACCGTACTTACAAGGCATTGCTTTCAAATGGATAAATTAGAATTACAATTTACATACCTTATCTATTTTACCTTTGGTTTATTTACTTTAAAAATAATCTCTTTAAGGCCATGTCATACTTACCCGATTCCTACCCTACCAACATTTTGTTTACAACAACTCAAGTCAATACGAAATGAGTTATCGAGTTTAGAATTTAAAAAATTAAATTAAAGGCCCTAAGAAATGTTTTTATGATCCTAAATTTTTAGAATTACAAAAAAAATGTGGCTTATAACATTTTATTTGTGATTATAGAAATTTAGGATTATACAAACGTTGAGTGGCCTTTGTTTAATTTACCAAATTTTCAACTCGATATCTAATTTCGTGTGGATGTGAGTTGCTGCGAAAAATGGCCTGTAAGGCAGGAATCGGGCAAGTATGACATGTAATGCACTCACAGAAATGTTACAAACTTTGCTATTGATTAATGATTAGTAACCAAAATCTTCAACTAATTATTCAATTATTTCACTATAATTGACAATAGTAAAATAAGCTATTGAGTTTTTTTACTATTCCATTAATGAAACGCTAAAATATTACTATTTCATTAGTTAAATACTAAACTACTAATATCAATTTGTCAAATTTTCACTAATTCAGGTTTTGAGAGTAAAGTATCAAAACATTGGAAACAAAAACAAAAACTCTACATGGAGTACTAAGATAAGAACCGCAAAGTCATTGACAATTTTAAATGCAGTTGTCACTTGTTTGTATTATCTTAACACGATTCATGAAATAACATAAATAGCAGAGAATGGAATGGTTCCGGTTTTATTTGATATTGAAATTTGATGGAAAGAAACTATTTTTACGTTGTTTATGGAGCTTCCTTTTTTTTTGCATTCTACCAGGTCGCGAACAGTAAGCGATGCAGTTTTTTACTTTCTGTGAGAAAGAAGTTAAATATGTAGATAATTAATAAACAAATTAGGTGCTTCTAATGAATGTATTAAGAACCGTTCATGTACTGGTTGTTTTTTTTTAATCGGTTAGGGCGAGGGTTGGGGTTTATTTCAATCGGCTTTGGTCTTGTTTCATTCTCAGATAATTTGATGGGGATGTGATATAGAATAAATTTTTTGAAATTTATCTGGCACAATTTCGTATTATTATTATGGCTGCTGCTATTATATAATGTAAATTTTGGAATATAATAATTACGGAAGAATAGCAGCAATAATATAAGAATCTTATAACTAATATTTCCTGCTTTTGATGGACTATATACGTTTTTTATTGTGTAGTTACTATCTGAATTACTACCTGAAACTTTTAACTTCTTTGTCCCTCACATTTTGTCAACAAAAAAAAAAAATTATATTGTCACATTTTTTTTGAAGACAGAAAGCATAATTTCAGATTCACCGATGACATGCAAGTTTTTTACTTGAAAAAAAAGTAGTCACTTCCACTTTGATAAACAACAGCAACAGCAGTGTGAATATCATTAAGACTGACACAATTTTGAAATAAAATTGTTTACTCTTTAATTTTGAATCACTTAAATTTCACTGGAAATGAGTGTCGAAATACTGGTCCCGTAATTTAATGAAAATTCACACAGATGGCAATGTTATGCTTCACTTTCTTTGATATTGAATTTATAGTAGTGATACGTGCGTTTTTACTGATAATTCAGTGAACATCCACTGAATAATCAATCAAATTATTGACTAATCAGTCAAACCTTTTTTTGATTTGATTCTGTGATCCACTTCTTCCTAATTCTAATTGAGGCATTACTTCAATAAAAATTAAAAGAAAAATCAGTGTCTATTGGCTGAAATTTCAGTAACCCCTGTTTTTAAAAAAGTCCCCATTCTTCTAATAAGTTAGTCCAATTTTATTTTTGTGGAAAGGCTATTTTGTTGTTGAAAAATATATGATTATATTTTTGGTTGAGAATTTATCTCTTTGGTTGAGATTTTTACAATTTGGATGAAAATCCAACTCTTTCGTTACAAAGTCATCTACTTTTCGCTTAAAAGTTCAATTGTTTTGTTGTACACTTATCCTTTCGGATAGAAAATTCGTCCTTTTCGACTGAAAAATCATATTTTTTCGTTGATATTTAACTTTAACGCTGAAAATTCAATTGTCTTCTGATATACTCGTCTTTTCGGCTTTAAAATTCAACTATTTGTCTGAAAAGACAACTATTTTTTCGTTAAAGTTTAATAATTTTAATTTGGAAATTCGACCATTTGGTGGATAATTCATTTTTGTATGTTAAAAACTAAACGTTTTGATTGCAAATCTGTCTCTACTGGCTGTAAATGCAACGGTTTGGTTGAATATTAATTTTTTTTCGGTTTGAAAATTGAACTATTTGGTTGAAAATTCATCTCTGTGTTTTGAAAATGAACTTTTTTGTTCAAAATTCATCTCTTCTGTTGAGAAATTGTTATTTTTTGTTGAAAATTCTATTATTTTGTTGAAAATGTAATATATTCCTACTCGAAATCTTAGGCTTTCAGAGCGCTTTTTATTGAATTCAATATGGCATCTACATTAATTTTATTTAAAATAATGTATTGCCCTATTGTTCCCCTATTATAGTGAAAATCACCTTATTATCCCTGTTTTAAGAACATAATGAACTGTAAAGTCTGTTAATAATTATACATTAGGGTGGTTCATAATCACTATTTTTTGCAGAGGGCAACAATTTCTTCGATTTGGTTCTAAATCCGAAAAAAGAAATGGCATATTTTTTTGTTCTGAAATTTTGATTTTAACAGGTGAAAAATATATTTTTGGGGTTTTTGGAATAACTGCTCTGAGATAGGCAAAATACAATGAACACTCACTTATCTCATGGGCTGAGAAATGTAAATATTAGGATATTTCAAGGCTGGAGTGGCCCCCACTTCTACCGCGAGTCGTGGGGTGATTTTGTCAAGCGAAGTTCATTGGTTGCCCCGGGCTCCTATCGATGCGTGCGCTGTAAGCAAGTGTGCGTCCTTGCATTTGCGCATCATGCATGCCAGTGTTTTTCGAGTTTTTTTTTTGACGTACGAACCGGACAAAAATATTGAGAACGAATGAAAAGGCAATCGAATATTGTGAAAAATATAATATTTCCTTGAAATAGTACAATTTGCCTACTAAAAATCAATATAATAGAATAAAAACACGACTCAAATATTTCACGGAATATTGAGTATTGTAGCACAACGTCACGATCATAAAAAGGATAGGTGCAAATGTCAGGAAGGTTAGTATTGTTGGTACAACTTGACATGGGAATGCATACACCTTTTTGGAAAAAATATTCTAAACGTAAAAGTAAGTCATAAATGTACGAATAGTAATATTTGTCAAGTGTAGAATATATTTTCTTAGTCATGTTCCATTCTTTTGCCGATTGAAAACCTTTCAGTGCCACGAAATAAAATAAAATATCCCAAATTTGAGGTTAGTGTATCAGATCGATTTGATCAGAATCGGGTACTCTAACCTCAAATTTGGGATATTTTATTTCGTGAAACTGAAAAGTCGTCAATCGACAAAAGAATGGAACATGGCTGAGAAAATACATTCTGCACTTTACAAATATTACTATTCGTACATTTATGACTTACTTTTACGTTTAGAATATCTTCTCCAAAAAGTCGTGTGCATTACCATGACGTCATGCTGAAATACTCAGTTCAAATCAACGAGGGCTTCCCGCTCTTCGGGCCTCTTTTCAATTGGTCAGCCACTGATGCGAGCGACACCGTACAAGGACAGTGGTAGGAGGTGACGGAACTGCTCCACTTGGAATATCCTAAGGAAGTCTGGAATAAGTGTGTCTTGAAATAAGTCAAGAGTTCACTGTATTACTCTGAACAAATCCCCACGGTGCCCCGAAAAGTACCCCTGAATCAAAAAATGTTAATTCTGCACGAAATCTACGCCTTTGAGCCCTTTATTTTAGTTTTTTGCCAAATATTATGATTATTGGTCTAGTGTAATATTTTTTCATATTTTAAAGAATTGTTCTTTCTCAAAAAGTCGGTTTTTTTCACAGAATCATAATCAAGGTTGCCTTTTACTATGCTTTCTACGTTTTCGATACCTTAACTTTATTCTTTAACAAACCTTTATTTGTTTAAACAAATTGAATTTGTTTAAGCAATATTTTTCTATGAGTTTTGCGAATTTTCTGTCTTTTCTGTTATAAATATTACAACTAGTGATTATTGAAAACATACATTTTCTCTTACGTTCATTAATTTTTTAGACAATAAATTATTAGTTTTTTCCAGTATTTCGTCGTGTTGTTCCAGAGAAGTCTACTTTTTTTCTTATAAATTTGTAGTATACGTTGCCTTTTTATATTGTATGTGTTGATATCTTAGCTTTATTATTTAACATACAGATAGGCAACTTAAGAGTAACATTTGATAAGAAAGAAACATACTTCTGTAAATTTTTTCTAGAATACGACTAAATACTACAAATATCGAATAGTTAACTACTCAAACAATTCATAAATATAAAAAATAAAATTATGTTTTCAACAAATCACTAGTTGTAATATTTATAGCAGAAAAGAGAGAAAATTCCCTAATTTCCTAGAAAAATATTGTTTGAACCAAATTTACTTTGTTTAACGAAATAAGGGTTTGTTAAATAATAAATCTGAGGTATCGAAAACGAATAAATTGTATTAAAAGACCATCTCATCTTGATTGTGATTCTTTAAGAGGTTCGACTTGAAAAAAATTTTTTTAACTAATAAAAAATTTCTTTAAATACTTTAAAATTATTAAATGAGAAAAAATTTCTAAAAGGTGTAGTTTTCGTACATAATTGACATTTTTGACTTTCGGAGTATTTTTCGGGGTACCGTGGGGACTATGGATGTATTGGGGGTGGCAGAGCAACATTATTGATGCAGAAAATTCTTCCTTGGAAAGCCCTCTGCAAATTTTCCCAAATTAAGAAGTTATTTCAAATACCCTAAAAAGTGAATTTTTTGTTCAGCATGTATTTTACATGGAAAATTTCGAGTGCTGTTAAGATTACTGTTGAGATCAAAATTTCGAAAAAGTATGCATTTTCTTTTTTCGGATTCAGATGCGAATTTGGGGAATGGTTGCCCTCTGGCGTGAAAACAAATTGGATGGAACCCCTGTGCGCTATCTTTCTGCTTCACACTTGTGTCAGCCGTTTTGCACGACTGACATGAGTAAGATAATGTTTCCGCATCAACACCTTCCACAGCAATGTCAATTTACATTTCATTGTCTCAACTAACAACTCCTAACATCTAATACCATTATCACCGAATCGGACATTTCTTGTAAATACATTTTACATCCATATAAACAAATTTGACAACAAAATTATATTTACTAAGCATCAGATTCAATTAAGGACATGTGATACTCAGTCACTCATCATATGCACCTTTCCAGTTTCCCCGTTGATTGTACAGAATATAATAAATATTTCTGCCATAAAATTTTCAAAATTTTAAATAACATGAAAATGGACATCTAGATACAATTATTTGTTTGTAAAATAAAATAAAGTTTATTTCGGTTTTACCGACATGATAATTTTTTAATTCTCTATAATAACAAAAGTGTGTAGACATTCGTTTTCATCTTCTTTATCATTACCGTATGATAAGCACGAAGATACGTGTCACAAAACCTTAAGACTATACACTCACGGTAGAAATTGTACGTTTACTTACGAAAATCGGATTAAAAACACGCTTTTCTTCGAAAGTGAATAACTCTGGGAAACATTAAGTTATAAAGATAAAAAAAGACTCAAAAAGCTTATAAAATTTCGCATGTATTGAGCCCTACTTTAAGTTTCTTCGATAAATAGGGTGCGAAACAACCTGCAAGAAATACTAACCTACTTTCTATTTTTGACAAATTTTTGATTCTCAAATTCTAATCTCTGCATATCTGAAGGAAGTGAATGCAGATATTTTTTTTGAGCGAATTTTAATCAAAAACAGTGAGGGGCCTCGACTTTTGGCCTCGATTTTAGTTCTCGAATTATTATGAAAATTGTGGAAGCGTGTCCAAGAAGAAATCGGAATTTTCATCCTAAAAAGACGAATTGTCAACAAAACAAAAATTAATTTTTAAATAAAGATTTGCATTAACTTTTGAGAAAAAAGACAAATCTTCAACAAAACAGTTCAGCTTTTAAATAAATAGTTTTTACAACCAAGAAAGATGACTCGTCTACCATAAAATATAAATTTTGAGTCTAAAGGTGTTGAATTGTTGACAAAAAAACAGACGATTTTAACAAATAGTTCAATATTTAACAAAATAAGTGCAGTTTTATCCAAATAGCTGAATTTTTAATCCAAAAAGATTAATTTTCTATCAAGAAGATTAACTTTCTACCAAAAGAGGAATTTTCAACAAAATACATAAATTTTCAACTAGATAGTTGCATTTTTAATTAAAAAAGATAAATTTTAAATCAACCATGTTAAATTTTTAGTAAAAAAATTCGCAATAAAAAAACGAGTTTTCAACCCGTTGAATTCAACCAAATAAGATGAATTTTTACAAATGAACCAAAAAGTTCATTTTTAACAAAGTAGTTCAACCTTCAAGAAAGTAGTGAAATATTCAAACAAAAAAATGAATCCTTAACTAAAAAGTTTAATTTTGACAAAAAATAAAATTTTTAACCAAATAGTTTAATTTTCTACCAAACTGTGGAATATTTAAGCCTTAAAGAGAAATTTTCTACAAAAAAAAAAGAATGTATAATTTATATCCTTAACCAAAACAGATTAATTTTTAATCAAACAGTTGCATTTGCAACCAAAAAGGATGAATTTTCATAATTTTTCTAAATTTTCATCTAAAAATATAAATTTGCAACCAAAAGTGGAATCGTTAAATTTTTGGTTCAAAGAATTAATTATTGACCAATAAAAAAGGAATTTGCAACAGAATAGTTAAATTTTTAACCAAATAAATGAATTTTCAATTGACATGAAGAATGTTCAAAAAAATTAATAAAGTAGTTCAACTTTCAACCAAGTTGTGGATTTTTTACCAAAAGAGATGACTTTTTGACAAACTAGTTTGATTTGCTAAAAAATAATTTTATTTTTGATGATCATCCCAAAAATAGTAAGTATTTTATTATGTTCTTGATCTCTTGAAAAAGGAGATTTCAGTCTTAAATTTAGCGAAGTGCTATGATCAAAATCGGAAAATATAGGGTTGGTCTTTCTTACATGCTGTCTCGACCCCTATATAACGAAAATAATCAAAGAGGCTCAATCCATGCCAAATTTAACAAGCCTTTCAACGATTTATTAAAAATCCATCTAACCTAATTTTTCCAGAGTTAGTCACTTTCTAAGACAAGCCGTTTTTAATCAGATTTTCGTAAGTGGACGCACGATTTTGACCGGTAGTGCATGTTATCATATAATAGGAATAATTAACTCATTATAATTATTCTACACTAATCATGCTGAAAACGTTGAATTAAATCGGGGATTATCCTACTAGAACTTTCAATTTGCAGACTGATGTAATCAACGATTTTCGACCATTTAAATGACCACAGGATAATTACAGTAATTGTTATAGAGAGCAGCCTACTCTTAATAGCTACACATGTACACACTTTTATAAAAGTGTTTGAGTACCTATACACAAATATCTAACAATAACGAGACAATAGGTGGGATTAAAACTGTAGAGGGTATATTGAGGTAATAAAATATATGGTGCTACAAAACTCGTATATATTTGAACAGTAGTTATCATTATATCACTTCATGCTGTCATCAATTCACTCTGTTATCGTACTATGCAAAACGAAATTGTTCCAATTAGGTGAAACGGTTCCAAACTTTTAATTACGATCTTTTACGATCTTTTGCGATATTAACAAGCTGGTCCCGTTTGTACAAGGAAAAAATTTCATAAAACTTTTCGTAAAACAGGATGGACAATTGGACAAGCTATAAGAAAAAGTTACCCAGGTTTTTACGGTTTGCAACCATTTTTTTCCTGTCATTGAAATCAAAAAATTCAAGTTTTCGAAACTAACCAATTTTTTATTTGTAGTAGGTTTTCAAAAATAAACTGCAAATTGAACCATTCTGAGCGGACCTTTTCTGAATTCAAAGCATTTGAGATGATAAATTAATGTATTTAAAATTCAGCTACTTTAAGTTGAAACTTTCAATAATGTACAATATAAAGATAGTAATGTTTAAAATAAAATAAATTAGAATTTGAAGACTAAAAAATTAGATACCTGTAAACAAGAATCGCTTAAATTGTTTTTTCTTTCAGACTGAAAGGCATTACTCATTGATCAGAATTCATTTTTAAATTACTTTTTGTTAGATTAAAAACTTTTAAAAATAAACTATTATTATTAACAATTTAAAAATATTTAATATGTGCAGTTATGTATAGGATTTAGACATTACAATTTGAATGATTTCAAATTAAAAGTTTAAAAAATTGTTATGCCTAAAATTGCGTACTTCTAAAACAGTCTCTATGTGAACCGAAAAAACCAGCTATTTATACTGAAATCTCGGTACAAATAGTCTCTTTTCCGGGTCTCGCTTTTCGTACCAAAATTTCGGTACACGCAGCCACGGCCTATTTTTAAAGTTAAACATCAGAAAAAGATTTCATACATATCCAGCGTGTCTACCTGACCGGGAAATCGGGAAACCAGCAATTTTGTTTATGGGGAAAAAATTGGGAACTATATTTCAGAATTAAAATAGATAATATTGGAAACAAATATAATTCTGACTTGGAACAGGCAATTTTTAGAAATAAATGCATTTGTTACTTGAAACAGGGAATTTCTGTACAGAACTATATAAATTAGATTTTGCAACAGGGAATTTCCGTAAAGAATTATTGGGATAGGGAATTTCCATAAATAATTGTAATTTAGACTTTAAAATAGGGAATTTAAAAACAGTGCCTGTTTCAAGTCAGAATTCATCAGATTTTGAAAATTCCTTGTTCCAAATCATAATTTGTTTGAATTTTAGAAAAAGGGAATTGCCATATTCCTGAATCACAGTAAATCTCAGAGATATTTTTTATCTGAAGTTGGAAAAAACGTTGCAAACAATTGACAACTAAAATTATCCGCCGTTGGATAATGTTTTCCGACTCCCGATAAAAATTATCCGACGTCGACTAATTGTAGTTCTCAGTTATTTGCAATATTTTCATCATAGATAAAAAATATCTCTGGGATTTACTGTGATTATTATCGAAAATGTTGTAAATAATTAAAATTCTGACTTGGAACAGGAAATTTTTGGAAATTAATGTAATTGTGACTTGGAGCAGGGAATTTCCGTAATGAATTATAATTTAGACTTTGAGACAGGAAATTAAAAAAACAGTTCCTGTTCCAAGTCAGAATTCGTCAGATTTTGAAAATTCCTTGTTTTAAATCAGAATCTGTTTGAATTTTAGATAAAGGGAGTTACAGGGAAATTTGAATTGGAACAGGGAAATTCCGTCAAAAATTATTGGGACAAGGTATTTCCAGAAAGAAATATAATTAAGAGTTTAAGGATAGAGAATTTTCATAAAGAATTAATATTTGACTTCGAACAGAGAAATGACCGGGAAATTGATATCATTCATCGGGTAGACTCCCTGATATCCTCGAAAAAGTAAAAAGGACTCTTATTCCATGTCCGTCAAATTTTCGATAACATATATTCTTTCTGTGTAACACATATTTATGGAATTTGAAAAATCCCATGATTGGGTATCTTCACAGCTGTCAAACGGCGTTGAGCTCCATCAATCATCTTCATCGGTTCGGAAGCATGAAAAATAAACTCGTGTGTAGGTATACTGCGAACGATTTTGTTCCGGTTTCATTTCACCCCGATTTCAATTCACTTCCTGCGATCGGCGGAAACTTGGTCAATTGTGCTCTTCGAATCCCGCGTATTCGGTCGATGATCTTTTGGGCAAATGCGTCAGACCTCAATTTCAATATGTACGTCAAACATGGAGCAGAGCGTAATATTGATACGTGGCAAATAGCGCGAAGCGACTGGCGAGCGAACGCACGAAAATACCAACAATCTAACCTTGCCGATTCCCCCACCTCAAATTATCACTCGGCTGCTTCGGAAATTCGCGATGGCAAATTGACAAGAACGTGTTAGGTTTTTCGAAATCTAAGATGGCCGGACATCTGGTCTCCAGATGTTATTTCAACAAATATCCCAATATTTCTAAAATACTGTAAAAATAAAATTTCTTAATGACAGACAAAATCTTGTTTCTGGCACGCTCTAAATTGGAATCAGTGAGAAATGGGTCACTGACGAGGAATGATCCCCATCCTGGCAATTCAAAAATTACGAAACTATGGGGATATGTAGAGTTAGAGGGTGAGCTAAAGAATTTTTTTGGATTTTGTAATGTGTCAGTCCACATTATAACGTAGTTTTTAAATGTTTTTTCTGAATTTTATAAAAATTGCAATAAAATTTGTAGTGTCAATTATATAACAAATTTTGATATACATGTAACGAAAACAATGCCCTTGAAAAACATTTTCCGCTTTTCATCCCTAATAATTTATGAAAAATTACATTTTCTTTCTTCAAAATTTTTTATTTCAGTATACTTACGTATACCGGGTGTCTAAAAAGTCTGGAAACACCTAAATAACTGTCCAGATAAAATAATATTTAAATGGGTCAAGGTCATTCTTGGAGTAACATTCAACGAGCAATTCAATGGTGACCTTTATTTTGATGTTGACCATGACCTTCACGGTTATTTCAAGGTCAAATTGATTTTTTCAAATGGGAACCCCTTGTTTTGGCCCCAGGAACTGAGAGAGCGGAACATTTTACGTCCAGTTATGACCTTGACCAGTCGGAAATTTAACCTGGGGAGGTCATGGCAAGTTCAAACAAGGTACAGCAGGATGACTCGACTGGCATGCATTTTTGAAGAAAATGTCCAATGCAAGAGTTGTAGCATTCTTGGCCCCCGATCGATTAGTGACCTTGACCTTGACTTTGACCAGGTCCTTCACCGGAACATTTTCTTCAAAAATACATGCCAGTCGAGTCATCCTGCTGTACATTGTTTGACCTTGCCATGACCTTCCCAGGTCAAAACTTCGATTGGTCAAGGTTTTATATGGACGTAAAATTGTCCTCTATCTCAGTTCCCGGGGTCTAAAACAGGGGGTCCCATTTAAAAAAATCAATTTGACCTTGAAATCACCGTGAAGCTCATGGTCAAGATCAAAACAAATGTCACCATTGGATTTCTCGTTGAAATTTACTCCAAGAATAACCTTGACTCATTTGAATAGTATTTTATCTGGACAGTTATTTCGGTGTTTCCAAACTTTTTGGACACCCGTATACTATATATATTGGAAACAAAATTTGAAAGAAAGAAAACGTCATTTTTGATGATTTAATAAGGATGAAAGGGGGAGAAATGTTTATTTAAGGGGCAATATTTTCGATACTTGTATTGTAAAAATTGTCGTACAATTTATGCTTGAAATTTTCATTTCTTTTTCAGAAAATTCAGAAAAAACACAAAAAAGTTACGGTTCTTTTTAAAATTAGAAGATTGATTGAATATTTAACGCTTTTGGATACTTTAAGTGTCGTACCCTGTCGTGTCCTCCTTTTTTTGAATTTCAATTTTTTCCGCGATACTCGAAAAACTTTCGATTTTTCCGCCTATTCCACCCTCTCTTCCAACTCCCTAATTTTTTGGGACGACTAGATACAGCCAAAAACAATATTTGAATTACGCGAAAAATTCTAGGAAATTACTAAATGTATGTAAAGACTATGAGAACCATTGTTCGTTTTACATCCACAAAATTTCATGTTTCATTCATTGTTTATTCAGTCAATTTGACTGATAGTACAGTAGGATTTTCCTGATTCAATTTCTATGGATTTCAACAGCTTCAAGGAATATAAAGGAATTCGACGAATTTCAGTAGATTTTGAAGACATCAAGTTATTTAAAAATATTCCAAAGAATTTCAAGAGATTTCGGTTTCAAAAATGCGTAGCACTCTTAATACTTAAAAATTAGTTTGTATGCATTTTGAAACAGTTTATTTTTAATATTGTAAAATAAAAGTCCAGGGACATGAAAACGCAGTTCGCGCGCTTGAGTTTAGTTAATTAGTTTTAATGTGGGCGGAGGAGCCCTTGCGTTTAGTGGTAGTGTAAAATATTTTAGGCGCTCAAACTTGAACTATTTTTAATTTAAGTTTGAGAGCACTTAAGAGTGTTGTTTCCAATTCTTATGCAAAGTATTAATTATAGTAAGGATAAAATAACAAATATTGGTCAGAAATAATTAAATACACTTATAATTAACCGGATTTAGTTATTAATGAAGGCCTTTTTAGAAAAGCAAACATTTTTCATTCTGAGAACGATTTAAAACATAAAAATTGGTATTTTAACCAATTTCATTTGTCCTCCGGCTTTTTATATCGCCGTGAATGTATTTTTAACAACCCAAATATATACAATTTGAAAAAGATAAATTCTTTAATGACATAAATAATTAAAAATTCATTTAACATTATTTAAAAACTGCATAATTTATTTTGAAAAGGATTGTTTCTTCTTCTCTAAATTAAGAAATAAATGTTAAGTATTTCCCCTATTTTTTTCCATTTTTCGTGAAAAATTGCCCCATTCCCCCATACTATTTAAATTCGGTGCATCATAATTAAATAAATATTAAATTGCTTGTTCCCGTATATTTTTTTCCTAGGTGCATTTAGTAATCTTATCTAAAATAATTATATTGCATTGCAGTTTTGCAAATCACCCGCAGCAATTGTTTTTTGCTTTGGCGTCGGCCTTGTTCTTGATTTTTGTCAACTTTCAATAGCCTTTTGCTCGTTTCACTTTGTGGTCACTGACGCGGCGAATTTACATAACCTGATCCCATTTCAAAATTTTTGACAAAAACGGATTCTTTTTTTTGAAAAGTTTCCGCGGAAATGATTTGAATTTCAATTTTAATAAAGGTCCCTATTTTATATTTTAGAAATGTAATTATTAAAATGCTCGTGCATTCACAATGTGAAAAAAAAATAATTTCATTAGACCAGCAAGTGCCATTTGGCTAACGTTGAGCACGTACCACCTTTGGTCACACAGTTCCATTTAACGTTCGTATATCGGGAATTTTTTAAGGATATAACGTGGGAGGTTTATTGAAGCTAGCGAAGAATTGAGTTAAACAAGTTTGCGAGAGAATTCGTAAATGATTTATGGTAAAAATATTTTTTCGATCGTAGTTTAGGAGATATTTGCGTTGATGTAAACAAAGTCTACAGTATCGATTTTTGTGTTTTGATAAGAAATCATACTAATAATTAAATAATTTTTATGTTTGAACATTAGAACTTTAGAGGCAATTTTCTTGTATAAATTCCTAAGATTTCAAGTCGAAATATATTGCGTTTCCAACAAAATTGTCCAAAAGGAAAATTGTGTAACAATACAGTTCAATTTTCGATCAAACAAGATGACTAATAAAAAAGTTAAATTTGCAACCTATAAAGATGCATTTTCAATCAGATGATCGAATTTTCAAACATAGAAGATTAAGCATTAACCAAACAAAATGGTTCAATTTTCAACACTATAAGTAAGTTTTAAACAAAATAGTTTAATTTTTAAGCAAATATCTGAATTTTTAACGCATAAAGATGAAGTTTTAACCAAGAAGATTAATTTTTTTAGAAAAGGACGAATTTTCAACGAAATACACAAATTGTCAACCATATAGTTGAAGTTTTAATTAAAAAAGATGTAGTTTTCAACCAAAGATGAAATAGCTAAATTTTCAGTTGACAACAATTACTTTCCAACAAAACAAAAAAGGACCAGAATTTTTAACCAGTTAAATTAAACGAAAAAAACTAGTTTTTAACAAAATGGTTAAATCCTCATCCAACTGGATAAATTTCCAACAAAGAAGATTAATTTTCTACCCAAAAGAAGAATTTTCAACAAAATTATAAAATCTGTCAGCAAAAGAGGTGAGCCTTATAAAAATGAATTTTTAATGAAGTGGTTCAACTTTGAACCAGTTAGTTGAATTTTGAACAAAAAAAGATTATTTTTTAACCAAATACTTCAATTTTAAACAAAAAAAGTGAATTTTCCACCATGAAGGTTAATGTTCTACCAAAAAGACGAATTAAAAAAAATACATCAATTTTCAATTAAAAAGATAAAGTTTCAACTAAATAGTTGAATTGTCAACAAAAAATTAATTTATAACCAAATAGCTGAATTTTCAACTAGAATGTAATTTACAAATAAATAGTTAATTTGTCAACCAAAGAGGATACATTTTGCACGTAACAAAATATATGAAATTTGAACCAAATAGTTTTATTTCTAACTAGGACAGATCAATTCTGAATTAAAAATAAAAATTTTTAATTAAAATTGGAATAGTTACATTTTCAGTTAAAAAAATTAATTCTAAACAAAAAAACTGAATTTTCAACAAAAAAGTTCAACATCTAACCAACAGTAGAATTTTCAACCAATAAGATGATTTTTTAATTAAGAAGATTAATTTTATACCAAAAAGACGAGCTTTCAACAAAATACATGATTTTTAACCAAATAGTTGGATTTTCAACTAAAAAAACTATAACAGGTACATATTCAGGCTGAGTCTTGTCGTCCCGAAAAATTGAGGGAGTTGGAAAAATGGATGGACTAGTCGTCCCGAATTTTCGGGACGACGAGACACTTTCAAATTTTCTACTGAGCATGAAACGAATTTTCAAAATATAGTTAAATTTTCAACTAAAAAGATAACTCATCAACCAAAAAAATAATTTTTTATCA
>CAKNWW010284935.1:0-12295 GCA_932074435.1 Andricus kollari | reverse complement strand
TCTCTCATGATATAACAAAGTATGGGCTGGATTAATTAATTTGTTATAGTAATTTTCTTTGACTAGATAACAGAAAGTTTTCTTCTTTATAAAATGATCATTTTCTCAATCATCATTTTCGATGATATTGAACTTAATCAAATATTGTATTAATAATGTTTTATACATATTTTCTTTACAGGTTTATTCATTTTTCATACCTTTAGTTATTCCTTATAAATAATCCCTGATGAGGAAGTCTATAATGACTTCGAAACATGTTGGACCCCTCGTAGTATAAAAAAGACGGAAAAAGGAAAAAGTGAGAGGTTTGGTTTTTTGGTTGAATTTATTCCTCCTTTTTTCCCTCTTTTTTCATTTTGATATTCTTGTCTCTAATGAGCCGAAAAGTGAGGTTTTTGGAAGTTTATTTTTGGATTTTGAATCAATTTTTGCTTATTTTGCAATAAATTGTTAATTTATTGCTTAGTTTGTGAAAGTTATTCAAGAAAAAATGGATTTCGTTTCAATCTTAATTGAAATATTTTAAATAGAGACACTAAACTCATGATTCTATCCAATCTGTAGGGTTTGCTTATGAATAATTTTTAGATTTCTCTTAATTTGAGTTTAGGTTTTACTCAATTTTCTTGAAAGATGTCTTCTTTTTTAAGTGAATTTTTGTAATATGAATGTATTCATTTTTAGAAATTTATTTAGAAATACTTTTGAATAGGTTGGATTGTTTTCTTTTCCTAAAATGGAAAATTTAATGATCTGAATGGATTGGTTTTGGAATCAACCATATAACCTTATGATTTTTACTACTGCGCTTTTTCATAGATGAATAACCGTGTGAAAGCGACGTAAATATTATCCTATGTCAACTGTTTAGATAAAAAACGGATGCTGGTGCTTATAAGTCGTTAATTTTTTCATTTCCGCGATGATGTTTTTGAAAAATATAGGTTTGTTCTAGTTTCGTTTTACTTTATGGTTTTAAAATGCCGTTATGAACATTTCTTTCGTCATATTGACTTTAGCCATAGATACATTCACAAAAAATTCTGGTTGAACCAACCAGAATTCTGGTTAATTCAACTCAAATAGAATGTTCAATATGCCCTTACTATAAATTCTGGTTAAAAGTATCAGAAGTTTCTGGTTGACAATTTTCTGGTTAATGTAACCAGAAATTCGGGTAAATTTAACCAGAATTTCTGGTAAGGCTAACCATAAATCTTTATTAGACAGTTTTCTGGTAGCTTAAGGATACAACGTTCTGGTCAACATAACCAGATATTCTGGTAAACTTTACCAGACGTTCTGGTCATCTTAACCAGATATTCTGGTACGCATCGATTTTCGACTATCCAATTTCGATACTTTTTAATGACGATAGATACAACACTCGAAGCAAAAGCAGCGTATTGTTGATGCATTCTGTTTCTGAAACTATTCGTTAAGACTATTTTGTTCGGGATTTCACATAATATACACTTAGATTACTTGGCCAATACCAAAATTCGTGAAAATTTCCTTTGTTTATATATTGTCTACAATGTTAATATTTTCGAGAATATTTTTCAAAGACATCCAAAAATTATGTTCTTGGTTTGGAAGTATCCCTGTACCACTGGTGTTTAGACAGATAACGCCTATTTTTTTCTTATAATAAAACTAAATTCACGGTTTACTATAATTATTTATAGTTATTATAACCAACGTTATATGGCCTTATTATGGCCAACGGTCATACCACGCTGGAAGCACCAGTTCCCGTTAGATCACTGAAGTTAAGCAGTGTTGGGCGCGATTAGTACTTGGATGGGTGACCGTCTGATAATACTGCGTTGCTGTTGGCGGTCGTGGGTGTGGTGAGCTCACACTTGTAGTTATTTACTACAAGAAACTATCCACCTAAAGAACACTACCCGAATCGGGTAGTGTTCACGCTTACCCCTAGAGTCATATTAACCATGATTTCGGATTAAAATAACTAGAATTTTTTTAACCAGATGCGTCTAGTATCTTTAACTAGACATTGTTTTTTAGTGATATTTAAAAACATTTTCTTTCAATTGAATTATATAGCCAAGTCACAATAAGTTTATATTAAATTTATAATATTCCAGAAAATGAAATTTGAACATAAATGATTTATTTATTTTATTTTAACTATTAATTATTGATTGCGTAAATGATAATTGAACGTAACGTATTAATTACTTAAAATAATCAACAATAATTATTTTGTAGCCTAATCGCAAGTATTATCATACAAACTTGATTATTTTCAATAATTTATTCACACCTCAAGCACTTATAATGTTTAAAAATGGTTAATCTTTTATTGATATAAATATTACGATGTAATGAATTGAAATTCATATTCGAAAAAAATGAAAACATTGTTAACTTTGAGATGGCTGACTGTATTAAGGGGGGAGTATAGTTAATTCAGTCACAAAAAGAAGCTATTTTATTATTTTTTTATATAAATGTACAACATCTCAAGAATGTCATATCCAAATTTCAAACAAATCGGAGCAAAAATAACGGAGATATGGATTTTTGAAGGATAGCTGCTCCCCTTCGGTTTTGTGTAGGCAGCGTTGTTACCAAGCAGCTTCTGCGCTCTTTTGTAATCACTGAATTGCTTTATTTTTCGGTGAGTCATTACACAGGTATAAAAAAACATTTACACATTCAGCATGTACGGACCTGGCATCGATGATTCTTCGTAAATATAAAAATATACATTTTTGGATTTTTTCATGTGTAAAACTTTAAACGCGTTTTGTGGGTGATTCTAAAACCAATCTATTCAGATCATTAAATTTTCCATTTAGGAAAAGAAAACAATCCAACCTATTCAAAAGCATTTCTAAATGAATATCTAAAAATCCAAAACATTCTTTTTACAAAATTTTACATAAAAAGAAGGCATCTTTCAAGAAAAATTGAGTCAAAAAATGTAAACTCAATTTAAAAGAAATCTCAAAAATAATTCATAAGCAAACCCTGCAGATTGGATAGAATCATGGGTTTAGTGTCTCTATTTAAATTATTTAAATTAAGATTGAAACGAAATCCATTCTATCATGAAAAACTTTCACAAACTAAGCAAAAAATTAAAAATTCTATTGCAAAGTAAGCAAAAGTTGATTCACAAACAAAAAATAAATTTCCAAAAACCTCACTTTTCGGCTCATTAGAGACAAGAATAACATAATGAAAAAAGAGGGAAAAAGTCAACCAAAAACCAACCTCTCACTTTTAAGTTGGTGACTGTTGTAACTCAAAATCTACTGCATGGATCCTTTTGAAATTTGGTATACTATTTCTATACATAATTCATGAGGTGACCTGGCCGAGTTTTTAAAAATATTATTGTTATTATTATTAATTTTACCATGACAAATTCGTTGATTTATTAGCAAAAAACGCGTTTTGAGTTAAAAGTGTTGAAAAAAAGAAAAAGAAAATCCTAAAAGAAAAGGAGAGCCAGGTTACCTCGAGAAACATCTCACCTAACTAACGCACTTTGATTTTTTGATTTCGGATGATCCAGTGGTCAGTTAGAACCGTCACCGTAAATTAACATTTTTTGAGGTGCCTTCGGAGATTTACTGCCAACGGCCTATTTATTAATATTTTGCAGTGAAAATAATTAAAAATATGGTTCAGATTGTCTATTATTATGTACCGATTAAAGAAATAAACCAACATTACCTTTATCGCTTGAAAAAATAATATGAAGTTCAACACCCGGCGTATGTACAAAATTTGCGGAAACTCATTTTTTAAATTTGTTTGTGTACAAAAACTTGTTTTTATTTTTTTAATTAACTGCAAAATCTATATATTAGACTTTTATGCAATAAAAAATAATTATATTATTTAATTTTAATTATTTTTTATCAAAATAGACGATCTGTCTAGAAACTAGTCGATCTGAGCGTTACATCCCAGTCTAGCCACTGCACAGTCAGCCTGTGGCGCGCCAGTGTCGACTCAAGGCGGGCTAGACAAAAACAATACAGCGCCATGAAATTTTTCCACGCGAGAGGTTCTTTTTATTTTAGGGGCATAAATTATTTCATTTTCGGCAGGTCACAATTGATGGCACTTTCCATTAGCCACGGTATCAGCAGTGCTCTCGGAGTACGATCTATGTAAATTGAAGAGGTTACACGATTTTACATATTTCAACAGAAGAACGCGAAGTAGGATGCCGTTGGTGAGGACGGATCGAGGGTTCGTCGTGCGGTACTCGAAAAGTGCAGTCCTAGCGTTTTGCAGAGTGCTTTATGGAAAGCTTCAGAATTGTAGATTCTCTTTATGGCGACCGTAATTTATGGTAACCGACGACGGTGCGTAATGCGCGTGTGCACCGGACGTTTTTTGGATATTTGCAACTCGAGTTTAAAAACGGACTAGGGCGTATTATTTAAATTCTTTCAAATTTCCTCTTACGAAATCGTACGGCGGAGTAAGCCAAGTAAGCGGGGTGTCTTTGCTACTCATCTCGCGTATAAACGACCTACCCAAGGTGCTGTCGACGTCAAAAACATTTTAGAATTGTGATCGATAGACGAGTTTTCGTGGGGGATGAGATGAATTCCCGCTGAAAAGTTGCTATTGGATTTCAATTGGAAAACGATTATTCTTGTCGAGTGACCGATCCCCTGTTCCACCTTGGATCGTTTGTCAACAAAAGTCGGCCTTCTCTCAAGTTTCCTGTCACCAGCAGGAAAAATCGAAATATCTCGCTCTATCTCCTCCAGAGAGAGGAGAAAAAGTTGAGCTGGGCTATTTCATATGTATACATATTGTAGCAGCTTTCGGTGTACATGGGATCGAGATCACGGAGGCTGACCCTGCAGGGTAAACGCGTATTTGCCAAAGGGTCGCTGATAACACGCAACCGATTGTGTACGCACCTACCTACCTACCCACCTGAAACCGTCCTACGAGAGACTAGATACGCATACGCCCCACAAGGGAGGCACCGTGTATGGACACTGCAAATATTAGTTCATTACCAAAAGTGCTAGTGAAATCGAGGCGGCCCTCATATAGGTTCGTCAGTCCGTTTATTTAATGGCACCAATGCATTTCGACTGCCATTCAATTAACAGTTGTTTTTCTTAACGAGGTTTGCGCTTCCAGACATAACCCCGTTTCTGTTAGAAATTCCAAATAATATAACTGAAGTCAACGTCTATATTAATTTTTGTTTCTTTTGGTAAACAATTTTAATATCAATAAGCCTGATGTCATGAATAGAATTGCATAATTCAGCATTTTGTACCCACAAGAATCATTAACACCCACCAAGGCCGTGCCCCGTGCATTCAAGATTTAACGTTGCTGAATATTTGCATATCTAACTTCATCAAACGAATCGTTATTTTCAACGTCTTTTCGTCAATTAAGCAATTAAAGAGGACGTTTCAGTGGATAACTACTTTAGTTTTTTAATTCTCAAAGTAGAATTTTGGCGTAGTAAACAATCCAAACGTGAGGTGGCGCGAAATATTCTCTATAAATAAAGTCCCGCTATAAAGTACCGGTTATCTGAAAAATTAGTACTAAAATATCAACATTTCATTGCATTTTGTTGACGTACAGATAAATACTAAAACAGTTCAATTTGCTTTTATTTTTTCATTTTCACAAGTGTTTATAGGATTTATTTTCAAAAACGGTTGTCTTTTTTTTGGGGGTATTTTAATTGTCACAACAATTTAAAAAAACACAATCCACGTGCATCTTTCCTTGAAAATTCATTTAATAGAAATTTAAAAATGCGTGTTGAACATCGAAATATACTAAATTTGCTCGGATTCCATAATCATTTGAGGCCGTTCAAGTAGCACGTCATGTTTTTTTGTGACAATTTTTACCTCCACCCCCCTAGGCGTGTGACGTATTACTTGAACGGTCCCTTTCGGCATGGCATGGTTGCGTTTATGCATGGCTTTGTTACATTTTCTTACATTTACAAGCCAAACTTGTACGGCGCGCTCGAACTCTTTTTGCATTAATAGTTCCCGTACGAAATTTGGAACAGATTTTTTTGGGTGTATAGAACAAAACATGCACATATAAGTATCTTCGCTGACACCTTCGCCATTATTAATAAGCTGTGAATGCTAAAAAATATTCAATATGAAAATACTAAGTATTTCACTTGTCATCCCAATATTTTTGACATAGAATATTAATCGCAAATTAACGGGTACGTTAGCCTCCCAGCGCCCTTAAAAATGCCATGGTATTTTTCCCTATTTGGTTTAAAAATAAGCTTCTTGTAGATTCTATACATTTCGTTCCAGAAAAGTTCGAATATTGAGCCTGAAAAATAATTGAAATATCGTGTCGATAGAGATAAAGGATGTGGGACGCTCTAAAGTGAACCGAGGAAAGGTCGGTTATCGAATCCCGCAAGCGCAGCGTGAGGAAGGACTTTGCACTGATCGTGGAACCTGAGTCGACATGCAGTATGCACGCAAGAGTGGAGCATCCAAGCAGGTGCGTTATTCCGGCGAATAGATAGTTTACGACAATTTTATTGGCGGCCCCTGGTGTTCAGCGGTCGTATTTAACGTTTTATCCCACTGCTGGACGCCGCTTCCATCTCGCCCTTGCCGAAGGGTTAGGATTTTATTTTAACTACGCCAAAGGGTTATACCGGGCGCCTCGATCGTTTCATAAAAGTCGTCTGGCACATTTGTTTTACTATATTATGACCACTCGCCGTGGTTCGTGTCCCGGATGGCTTTGGATATATTATTTTATTAAGGTCTGACGCGCTGTTCCGACTCGGGATTACACTGCCTTTTAGGCCGGTCGCATAAATACTCTTCTTTCCTTATTTCACCACCTTCGGTTGCTCACGAAAAATATCTTTTCCTGGAACCGCTCTTAAATTCAAATAACAAGAGATGCTGCTCAAACAACTTTTATATGTGCAATAATCTCTAAGGAATTACTTTTTAAGATTTTTTGTTGCAGAATAATTGATTAGTGCATGCACTAATGCATCTTAGTACATATAGTGCTAAAGGGATCTTTCTTACGTTTGTATAAGGAAACACCATGTTTAAATTCATTTGAAAAATTGTTTATAATAACCTGCATAAAAAAGTTTATTTAAAATGAAAATTGTTTCGTGATTATTCTATTTAAGTAAAGCGTGACAAACCAGAAATATGACATAATATTTTATATAACAAAAGTAATAAACAACGATAACCGATAAGTGTGATTATTTTGTTATTACCTCCATCCCTTAGTATGCAAAACTAACTGTAACAATATTAAAACTGTAGAATGTTCACCCTCATTTCGTGTATTCACTTTCGTATCTCTAATCTGCGTTGAAAGTATATTTGATGTATTTTTTGTGGAGGGTTGTTCTGTTGTTAAAATTAAAGTAGGAAAGATCCCAGGCGGATGAGGGAGTTGGGTCGAAAGACTCGAGGAGTCAGTTACAATTGGTAAGGAGCCACAGCTGCTACATCGCAAAATTACGAGGTGGTAGAGTCCTCGCGTCTTGAGGAAGCGTTGACAAATGACAGAGGCAGCTTTTATTATTTTAGATGTCGCCCATCACCCGCGGTGTTTCAATCGTGACGCCTGCGTGGATATGTTTTACATACTTTGTAACGAGGGGCGGGGTAAGACGCGATAGCTGATACGTTCTTTAACAAATTGCTCGACGTTTTATTAGACAAAGTTTTTAAGGTACTCCCCGGTGAAAATGTGCGAAAAAAATTGTGTCGGCATTTTACTTTCTTGCGTTGCGATACTAAAATAATTTAGTAACTTTCCGTGGTAACATTTCAGCTGCAACCACGTCTCATGACCGTAAGATAGGTGGTTCTTAAAGTCTGCGATGGACTCAATAGGACAACACGGCAGAAGTCTCGTGCTCCCTGAGTACACGAAGCGACCTAAGGACGACCGCCTTCTACATTTTTCCCGCAAGTGTCTCAGTATTTCGTTGACACGCAGGGATATTTTTCAGGCTACAAACCAGTGAAAGCTTTATACCTCTCTTTCTTTTCATTCTCCTTGGCTGTGATGTTCTTGTCGGCTGTTGCTGAAACTTCGGTAACGAATACGGTTCATTTCTCGAAGTTAATGAGAACTATGTCAGGCCTTAAGTGTGCCACAAATACAATTGTCAAGAATATGAAGTTCCAGTATATGAGGCACTTCTCATTTTCGACAATAGACTCTATTTCCCTAGGATCGTTTGGCGGAGCGATATTAGGGCTATAATGCCGTAAGAGTGACAGAGATGGTAATACAGCACTCTTACTGCTGCATTGTGCGTTTGCATGTAAGCCATTTCCGCATGAGTTGGGCAACTAGATTGTATGTGTTCTAGAAGGTCGAGGTTCATATGACACGCTCTGCAGCTATCATCGTGAATGTCTTGGCTCCAAATGTGGCGACGGTATCCTAATGTGGAAATGACACCGTCTTAATACGTCAAAATGAAACCCTTCGTACCTGACTTCAATCCGGGTGATTTCAGGAAAGCAAACGTTAGCTCATGCGGCATCGACTGATCCCTTACATTGCTGTGGAAGATGCCGTGCATCCTCTTGTCATGGAGCTGTTTACGGAAGTTTTTCATATATAGTGATTAAGTTCATATATAGTGAACAAGACAATGATATTTTTTATTTGTTTTATAAATTTTTCTGTATAAAACAAATGAAAAATATCACTGTTGTGTCCACTATATATAAACTACACACAACTTTTTTATCTGGGTGACTAAGGTTTGATGGATTTTGTTCACCCCTGATATTGAAGTCAAGGCCAAGTGTTTCAGCAGTCTCCTCCGCTGGTTTGTACAGGAACGCTTCTTTGTCCACTTCTTCGTGTCTCCATCCAGAATGATACTGTTTTAAAGTCATTCGAGATTGAGTATTTTGCGACCACCTTGACGGCGTGAGATGTAAAGTCGCAAGACAGACGACTTAAGGTGTATACTTCTGTTCATGTGCATAACTTTTCGTGACCCGATATTGAGTGATCTGAGCTTGTCCTTCGTCCATGGAACCACTCTAAATTAATAGAGTTATTTGATAAATTTTCAGATATTTTCTGTAACATTTACAGATTTATTGATTAGGTTTTACAATTTAAAGATGTTAATTTGACAGAAAAGTTCAGTAAATATTACAGAAAATATCCGTAAATTGATCAAATAACTGGAAATTTTGTAAACTCTGCAGAAAATTCGGTAATCTTTACAGAAAGTCCATATTGTCCCTATTTTAATTGAAAATCCTGTAGAATTGGTAGAATTTTTTTCCGCATGTAGGATGTTGCGTTTTTCCAGACTCATCTATCGATAAGCAGGTTCATATATGTAATTTTTTATCCCTTCATAATATCAAACAAAATAGATTCTCCTCGTCTGTTTTTCTCATGCAGGTTGTGCATTCAGGAAATAATCGAACGCCATTGACGCTTTGGCGCGTATGATCGCGCATAAGTAGTTGTTCCAACACGTAGTCAATGTTAAGTAGTTACAGGCAGCGGGGTTTTTTGGTATTGAGTTTATTTTCAAGTAACCCTTCACATTGCGCTAATGTTTTTCTTTCAATCCACTATTCAGAGGGTTTACGTTTCAATCCCACCTATTCAGCGATCTCTTTCTCCCTTTGCAGAAACCGTCGACCGATCCATCTAATCTCACGAAGAAATAATCGCGCTCCTGCGAACCTTCGCGATCTCAATCGCAGAATGGGTGACTGGCACTTTTTTAATCGTCCCCGCCCAATAGATCGCTCATGTGGAAACCAAAGCGTTCCATTCATTTTGTATATCCAACGATTTTTTTAATGGGAGTTACTATTGACGAAGTTTTGCCATGTTTGATGTTATATCGGAATTTTCGCGAGTCACGTGATCATAATCGGTAAAAAAGAAGTGAGGGAGAGACGATTTCGTTACTTGAGATAACTTGATAGTAGGGTTGAATATAAATCTGTTTTTCTATGGGTAATTTATTGTCCAAGTTTTTTGTTATGTAAATTAATTATGGAAAAAGAATCTAATTTAAGAAATTTTTGATAATATTAAAGAAAGATTAATGTTCAATGTTCTTTCGGGGTTACCTTCACAGTAAAAACGGGAGGTTCCTTTTTGTTGCAGTTTTATTTTTATACAGGGAAATCACATAGAATGTGGTTCCTTTTATTGCAGCTCCCTTAGAACCAAAAATGGGTTCTAATAGAAAGTCTAGTTTTTTCTGTGTTATGGGATGTAATTTTACAGATTTTTTTTCACGATAAATTATAATTTTGATTTTATACACGATTTCAGGAAGCTATAATAATGTAGAAACTGCATCTTGCACAGTAAAAACAAATACTTCAAGTTATTTTGAATCAAGTCCATTCTTTTTCGGAATTCAAGTTCAATAATTTTAAGGGGTAACAATTTTAAACATTCGTCTTGATTTTCGATAGGAATTCTGGTAATTCGGATGTTTTTATAAATACTGTAAGATTGAACTAATTTGCAATTGAGTGCATACGTAATTTTAAACCATACACTCTAAGAAAAAGTCTATTAACAGTAAAATTACGTTCCTTTCAGAATACGTCCTTTGAAATGAAGACGATTTCTTTTGTCCGTCAATAGAATCGTTTCACTGTTCAAAGACTTATCCGTTAAATGCAAAACGGAAGTAGTTTTACTGATGAACGATTTCTTTTGACTTTGAAAAGAATTCCTTTAACTATTAAAGGATTTCATTTGTTGGCTAGCGGAAAAAGTGCGCCTGCGCATGAGTGAATATCGTTTAGCACCCAATGTGCGCAAGTAAATTTTTTCACTGCACGATTTATTTATTAACTAATAAACTGAGTGAAAGAACTTGCGAAATCATGTTGAAAATGGATTTCTTCAAAAAATTAGGAATCCCAGGTTGTGACGCGAAGACTTTGGAAGGTACGTGTACGCACAACCTCACTTATCATTGCGTTTACGCTTGTGACGTATGACAAATTTGTACCGCACACAAAGTTGTATCTTTAAATTTTTTAACGCTGAAATCTAGAACGGATTGTTGTAATAAAATAGATAATTATCGATTTTATATTTACATTCACCAAAGTTCGGCTTTTGTACATTACGTGCACGTAATATCATGAAATAAGTTTTCTTTTAACGTAAAAATGGTTCTTTCTTTGGTCCGACAATAGATTTCACTTCAAGATCAAAGTAAATCCTTTCACAGTTAAAGGATAACATTTGAAACGACAATCCTTTAACTGTGAAAGGATTTCCTCTCATGCCAATTTTGAATGGAAAATCCTTTAATAGTGAAAGGAATCGTTTGACAGTCAATATAGTCTGTTTTTAGAGTGTATGCTTGTGGACTTACTATTTTTAAGGTTTAAGATTCATAATTGATCAAATTCAAGCTATTCCTGCTATTATCAACGTTCACTTGTAATAATTGCAAATTTTCCTTAGAATATTCTCTGTAACACCTTTTTACATTCAAATCAAAGTCGAATAATCTGTATTTCGCATCATGAAAATGTAATTAAAACAATTGTCGAGTGTTTCACTCAAAAAAATATGCCCGCTGCGCGGGCACATTCTCATTGCGCGCTACGCTCGCAAGTTTAAGCGCGCCTAGGGCGCGCGACTGTTGGTTCTCGCGCTTCGCGCTCGAGAATATATTCATCTCACGCTTCGCGCTACGCGCTCGATCTTTGAAGCTCTTTCGCCTTTGACGAATACATTCTTATCACGTATCTCGTGCTTCGCACTCGATTTTGTCAAAAATGTGAACTTTTCTACATTATGTTCAACACTATTATATCTAATGTATATTATATTTATTTCTCTAACTCGATCTGGTACTGCTTATTCAGAAATTACAAAATAATGTACAATTTTTATTTTCCATGATGCCGAAATTTAGGCCCTACTTTGAAGCTATAACTCCTATCTTAGTAGGCGCTAAAACAGCAAAGTAGGTTCAAAATAAGCAGCAATTTCAATTCAATTTAGACCCTACTTTGACGCTAAAAATGTCCGAAATCGGCCGTTTTTCCACGTTTAGCGTCAAAGTAGGGCCTAATTTGAACCTACTTTGGTGCTTTAGGCCCTACCCTATATTGGCGCTGCAGACCCTACATTGCTGCTCCAGCCCCTACACTGGCAACAATAATAATAATGATAATAATAACAATGCATTAGTATTTGGACGAGAAATGTAAAATGACGTATAAAAAATATATTTCCTGTATTTTATTAATATAAT
>CAKNWW010284917.1:0-10097 GCA_932074435.1 Andricus kollari | reverse complement strand
AACGCGTCCTGTCAATGGCCTGGATTGACTACCGGAAAGCTTTCGATTCAACCTCTCATAGACTTATCATCTGTCTGTTGGAAAGCTTGAAGGTGCATCCACACATAGTGAGATGCATAGAGAGATTAATGCCTCTTTGGAAAACTAGATTTACTATCTCATCTGGAAATTATCGTGTGACAACAAACAACGTCACCTTCCAGAGGGGCGTCTTTCAGGGCGATACCATGAGCCCTTTACTTTTTTGCATCACACTTCTGCCTCTATCTCTCGCACTACGAAATTCTTCTGGATACCTCTGTGGCGACACTAACCAGCGCGAGCATAAGGTCACTCATGTATTTTACATGGATGACCTGAAGCTCTATGCCTCTGGTAAAGGCAAACTTCAAACTGCCATAATTATCGTCGCGAAGTACACAGGAGAGATTGGGATGGACTTTGCATTGGATAAATGTGCCAAAATTCATCTGAAGAACGGAAAGATTGTTGGCGTTCCCGAGGACCCTGAGCTTGTGGATATAGGTGTTATCAGACATCTTGACACTGGAGAGACCTATACATACCTGGGCGTGCCTCAAAGCCGCATTCAGGACGTAACATCAGTAAAGGAGTCTCTCCGAAGCAGATACAAGCATCTTCTTTGACAGGTTTGGTCTTCCAATCTGTCAGCGTTGAACAAGATATCTGTGACTAACATAGTTGCCGTCCCGGTTCTATTCTACTCGTTTGGGGTAGCTCAATGGACGAAGAGCTTATATCGTAGCCAACGGCAGAGATCCTCTGCTAAAAATGGTCAGGAACCACGACATGATTGGTGAAGGAGCGTTCCTTTACAAAGCCGCGGAGCAAGCGGCCGAGACCCTTGGCCTGCATTTTAACATCAGAAGTGAAGAAAGTGCATTACTCCATCTAGATGCTTCACTTCTGAAAGCCGAAGTGAAGAAAGCAGAAGTTCAAAAATTCCATCAAGAGCTGCTCGACAAGAAAATGCACGGAAATTTTCACAGAAATGTAGAAAAACAGTCCTTGTCGAAGGAGCAAACTTTTGCTTTCCTCAGATCATCAGGCCGTAATTCAGGTACAGAGGGTTTCATTTTCGCAGGCCAGGACGGTGTCATTTCCATCTTAGCATACCGTGACCGCATTTTAAGTCAAGAAGTTTCCAGCGATAGGTGCAGGGCATGTCATGCACACGCAGAGTACCTTGAACACTAACGAGCCGGGTGTCCCACCCACGCAGGAACGACGTACATCTACAGACATAATGCGGCCCTAAGAGTGCTTTATTACCATCTTTGTCGCTCTTTCGGTGTTGGCCGCGACCCTGCCCTGTTGAACGCTCCAAGGGAGATACAGTCAATTGTCCAAAACGAGAAGTGCCAAATTTTCTGGAACTACGATTTTCGGACAGCAGTCTCCGTTGCACACACTCGAGGCCTGACATTGTTCTCCAAGTAATTTTCCTTGCGATAGGTGCTCTTGGAGGTGCGAAGCTATCACTGGTTCGTAACCTTAAGGCCATACCCGTGTGCCGAAAATATGCCAAGGCACTTGCGAAATGGATGCAGAAAGCTGTAATCCTTGGGTCGCTTCGTGTCCTCAAAACACACGAAGGTTTCGCCGGCCTGTCGTTTTGATTTCATCGTGTCCTGTGACCACCGATCTCACGGTTGTGAGACGTGGCCATGAATGGGATTTGCCGCGGTCCTACTGGGAGCCGGTGTCATTTTTAGATGGCAGTTGCTCCCAGTGAGACCCTGCGGTGGTTGTTTAACCTTGTTTCTTACTTAAAAGTAAATTCACATTCATACACACACTCATATATATTTTTAATTAAGAGTTAAGGTGTTATCAATGTGTGAATTCGAGGTTAGGATTAGATGTGTTAAATAAGTAACCAAAAAGGACTTTTCTACAGTGAAATTGTAAAGGTGCATTTCTAATGGTTATATGTAGTTTGTTCCAAAGGCGAGCACCACGAATAACAAAAGACCTTTGCATTTTACACGTGCGGTGTGACAGATTTTTCAGTACTGCTTTCCTTTCACGGAGTTTGAAATGTGTTGGTTGATCTTTGTCAATAAAATGGAACAGGTTAAGAAGATAGTGTGGAGCTTTATTACTGAATAAGTTATCAAGCAAATTACCTATGAAAAATTGTCTTCTTTTGGCGAGGTTAAGAAGTCCTGCTCTTTCTCTATACTGATTAATATGTTCACTTTCAAGGATGTTATAGATGAACCGAACGCAAGCATTAAGCGTTCGCTGAAGCTTGGCATTCAGCTTATCAGTAATATCGTGATATAAATATTAAATAAAGTAAACCATTTAACGATCATATTCGAGAGGTAAAGCGATTGAAGCCTAGTTGATAGTAGATTATGGTTAACTGTGTCAAACGCCTTAGAAAAGTCAAAAAGGACAACAACCGTTATTTCCCTTCTATCAATTGCAAGTTTAAGGTCAGAAGTTACTTTAAGTGAAGCTGTAAGTGTACTGTGCCTAGCATGGACAATGCGTTCGAAAGGTTTAGACAAAGCAAATATGATGGATATAGGATGGATATAGGACGGAAGTCTTTGGGAGACGCAGGGTTAGATATTTTAGGAACAGGGTGAGAAATTGCCTCTTTCCAGGCATCAGGAAATTTTCCCACCTGCAGAGATGCATTTTAGATGTGCAAGAGAATAGGGCCAATGACTGGTAAAGCACGGCGAATCATTTTACTTGAAATACCATCAGATCCTTGAGCATTTGATTTTACCTTGAAAAGTTTTTTAATTAGGGTTTCTTCTGATATGTCAAAAAAGAATAATTTAGTATCATCAAAATTAGAGGAAACTGAGGACGGGGAAGAAGTGCTGTTTGCAAGGAGTTTGGATTTTGTAGTAAAAGTGGTTAAATGGTCTGCAGGGAAGAAATTGTTATCAAGAGCCAAGTTTTTAGAAGTAATAAGTCCAAGCCGTCTTAAGAGAAGCCAGATGTTTTCATTTTCGTTCCTGTTTTTGATAGAATCGTAATTATATTGATTGTATGAATCCCGGATTTTGGTTTGTACTAAGTTTCTCAATTTACGAAATTCGGCTTAAATAATACTATTTTTTGTTCTTTTAGCCAATCTACGTTTTTTCGCTCTTTACTTTATTAAATCTTTGATATAAGAAGTGATCCAAGGAGTGGACTTCTTATTTGCTTTAAAGGTATGGGGAGGCACAAATTTGTCAAAGGCCGAAGATAAAAATGTATTTAGACAAATCACCTTTCTATTTATATCCTTTTCAGTATAAATGCTATTCCAGTCATAAGTAGAGAGGTGCTCAAGCAATTCAGTTTCATTTATATTCTTGAGATTGCGTATGGACAGAGGAGTTACACTAGAGGAGGGATTAAAGGAGAACTGGTATTGGATGCTGATAAGATCATGGTTTGAGAGGAATGAGATTGAGTGTTGAGTAGAAGAAATCACCTTGCCTAAATTTTAAATAGTTAGTTAAATTGTTGGTAGCATTAAGATTTGTGTTTAGGTCACCGGTGAGTACAATGTTATTATAATTGGGTCCCGGATAGCACAAAAGTTTCCCTGGACATACCTCGAATATTTCAATAAAAGCTTTGTAGAATTCCCAAAACAGTTCCAGGAAGGTTCCCGGCAGTAGGTAAATATCCGCGTATTCAAGAAGGTTCCTAAGGAAGGTTCCGGGAATGTGCGTGAAAAATGTTCTAGAAAAATGTTTCAGGAAGGTTCTCGAAAGTAGGTAAATGTCCGCGTATCAACGAAGGTGCCCAATGAAGTTTCCGGGAATGGTCGTAACAAAATTTCGCATTATAATAATTAATTTTATATAATATGCAATTTTTTCACGAACATTCCGCGAAGGTTCCTGGCAGTAGGTATTTGTCCCTGCATCAAGGAAGTTTCCCAAGGAAGGTTCCGGGAATTTTCGTGGGAAATGTTCGCATTATATAAATTTCATTAGTTAACTGAATTAAATTCCTTACGATAATTCCCGGAACATTCCTTGGGAATTTTCCTGGATATGCGGACATTTACCTACTTCCGGGAATCTTCCTGGGATATTATCCGGAATTCTCCGTACCTTACATTCGAATGTTGCAGCAATGTTCAGGGAAATTTTTGTGGCATCCGGGGTATATTAAGCTGGCATGAACATAGAGACAGACCCCATCCCCTCTTCTCTCATCTTTATCTCTTTGGTAAAGTATGTAATTATCAAGTGCTACGAGGCTCGAAGGAATGTTTGGCGTGAGCTAGGTCTCGGACACGGCTATGATATGATTGGAAGAAGACATAAAGTGATGTTTAAATTCAAGGTAATGGGCAGGCAAAGACTGAGCGTTAACGTGGCAAATATTTAAGGTTTTCATTATGAGATTAATAGGTAAAGTTTAAGTATCATTAAACATAGAAGTGTCTGAAATTCGTAAATAACTTGAAAATACCTTTCCGTGAAGCTAAAGTAACGGAGAGTAATAACCAACAAAATCCCGTTTACTTGATTACATTTGAAAACAGGGAATAAGGCACATAATGAATTAAAAGTTAGAAAAGCAATAAGCATCATAGAGCTTGTGATGTATAAAAAAATTATAAGAAAAGTCAATTTATAGAGACAGTGCAAGGTTGAATTAGCGCAGTAAAAAATACAAAATTGTTGTCATTGGACTTCAGAAAGCACAGTATCCAGAATGGCCAGCATGCAGCAATATATAAAATATTGTGAATATTTACCTATGTAGAAGTAACATAAACGATAGAGTAGTGCTAATGATCGACTAGAAAAAAATATCAAACACATAATGGACTTAGATAGTAGTTGCTATTGTAGTCCTTCAATAGATTGGATGCTCGACAGGTTTTGCAATAAACTCATCCCGTAGATCTTGTCTGCCAAATGTGGCCACAATGATCGGGGGTGGAGGAATTACTCAATGAAGGTGCTTTTATCATACGATACAGCTTGACACCGTCATCCTTATAAATATTTACACCTAGAGCCCTGGTGACAGATTCCATGGAGGCCATGAGGCCTTCGTTAGGCTTCATGGGGAAGCCATGAATTTCCAGCGTCGTATGCAGAGCAACTTGCTCGTTGACAGTGAGCGCGTGCTCAAGAGTCACCACTTTGGCTTTTAAATCTTTAGCTTCCTTCTCGATAAGTTTAATTTCAACATTTTGCACTTTGGAGCCGGATTACAATGAGTCCATATGCCTAGAGTTGTTTAAAAGTTGATTCTTAATTTCCGATTGGGTGGAATTAAGTTTGTCATTAAGTTGTAATTGACGTGCTTCAAATTCGCTAAATCTTGCCAAAAAAGATCACGTGAATTGCGCAAGCGCTTCGCTTTGGCCATCGGAGACCACTTTGCACAAGAGTCTGGCGAGTCCAGAGGGTAGAGTACCAGAATTTTCCGTGGCAGCGACAGAGGATGGAGTGGGAGGTACAATACCTGTACCATCAACATCCTGCAGAGTAGTGGCCCCAGGGTTCGCACTTGAATTGCCAGACACTGCCGCAGAGGTGGCACTAGTGGACAATGCACAATGCACAGGCCAGATGTACTAGATTGCCACCCTCAACACAAGCGAGACCTTCTGATCCCTCTCTGGATATACCTATTTTCCACTCCGAACACGCCCCCATAGTTCTGCAGGAAAGACAAACCGTTACAGTTACGTATGAACAAAAGGGCAAAAACATGAAACAATTATGTGAGTTGAAACAAAGTCACAATGCTTTATAGAACAAGTCACCGACACTTTCACGAAATACAAATTTTTAAGTAATTAAACACTTTAAAACTTATATAAAAACAAAAAATTGAGGAGCAAGCCAAAACTCGCACTCTAGGAACTTTTCCTACAGAAATCAAGAAAGAAAATCCGTTCAATTTTTAGAATTAATTCCAGATGAATTTGAATCAGAAGAGCTTAACAATACCTTGAATTTCGACATCCTGGATCTCGGAAACGATTCGAGAAACGAATATCCACTGTGTCGCTAATGAACGTATCGGTTGAGATTGACCTGAGGTGTAGTCTTAATATAGTTTCAAAATCCAGGAAAAGATTTACTGGGTGGAGAAGACTCCGATAATGTCAAAGAGAAGCTAAGGCGTTCCTCCATATCTAGCTTTAACGCCGGCGTTGAGCTGGAAGTGCTCATAGACACGGCAAGTGAAGTAACATGCAACTCGGAGGACGTTTTTAAATCAAACAAAAACATTTTTTCACATGCCCTATGTTACCAATCGCCGAAAGAAGTTTAATAGGGGCTACCGGCCAAAAATCTACGACATTAAAATTTACAATTTTCGTAAATCTGCAGATTAAGAATTTAATCATAGATCAAATCTGTTTACTAGTCCCAAAGCTAAGCAAATTTTCTATCCTTGGCATTGACATCCTCAAAGATTTGAAGGGAAAAATTGATTTAATTACCCTAACTTCAAAACTTTGCAAAGGTCAGAATAAAGTAAAAATTTAACTAGAAATCTCTTCTGAAAAACTAGAGAGAAGTAGCGTGTCTTGTAATTTATCCAAGTCTTTGCATCAACCGAAAGAGATGGAAGCCCCCATGGAAATGTTAAGGGTCACTATATCAACACATGCTAATTACTGATGAGGAAATAGAAGCTTCCGCAGAAAAACGCTACAGTCTAAATGAAGCACATAAACGCCGTTTTGTCACTTCAATCTGAGCATTTCGGATATGACCATCAGCTTTTGGAAAATCCCTTTGCATCCAGATTCACGCCAATACACGGCCTTTTAAAATGTCAGAAGACTGTTCTGTGAAGCGGTGATAATGGTATTTCTGGATCTGCCGCGTCCGTATTTTCTCTTCGCGGTCGCCAGTGGATTTGCTTTGGCTACAGTTCAACGAACGCATAATTACATGCGCGAGTAATACCCTCAAGGAAGCAGAAAAGAGCTTCTTTACCATTGAGCTCCTAGTTCTGATGTGGGCGCTAATAAAATTCAGAGCATACATCCCAGGTATTAAAATCATAGTTCGTACCGATCACAGAGCCCTCACTTTTTTAATTACATGTAGATTTTCGAGTTCAAGGATATCAAGATAGGCCCTAGCCATCCAAGATTACAAAATGCAAGTAGAATACGTAGGCGTATTCATACACACATTGGCAAAAAGTTTCATCAGAACTTCCAAACAAAATTAAAAACATGAAAGAAGAGCAAAAAGAAGACAATTCCGTAAAAGAAAAATTCCCGTTAGCCGAATTGGGCGAATCGGCAAGATACATGATGTACAAAGAATCATTATACATAAAAATCGGTGAAACGTTAAAACGAAATGTATACATACATAGGGCCAAAAAATGCCATAAAATACTAATGGAATATTTCTACTATTCGAAATTTGCTCGAGTTATAAGAACAAAATTGGCTGGCTGCGATTCTGGTTAAAGAGACAAGTTCGAAAAAATGACCAGCTACTCAGAAATGCAAACCATATCGGCTGACAATCCAAACGAAACTCTATTATGTACAACTACTATCTCTCATAGGGGGAGGATTCATGTAAATCTTGTCAAAAATTTACATTTTTAGCACATTTGTACAACAATACCCGGTACGTAAAAACAAGACGCACGCGACGTTTAATCGCTTAATGACAGACTACTTTTCAAAATATGGTAGGCTAAAAAAAAGTGGCTAAGGGACCCAGTTTACTTGTAAAGAATAGGCGTCAACTCTAGAAGAAGAGAGGATCCAATCAATGCTTACAGCAGTACGTCATCCACAAAGTAACATCGTAGAACGGGTTCACCGAGAGTTGTCTAGAATTTTTCGATGCCTAGTAGGGGGAAAACACCATTCTTTGGGGTACTGGATTGACAAAATAGAGACATGCCCGAATGAACTCCACCACGATAACATAGATTTCACCCCTCTAGAAATTCATGTGGAAAACAAACCCAGAGAGCTTGGAAACGTTGGCTTCAGCAACCAGATAGACCGACTGGCATGCCTAATGATAGGAAATTAAAGTTAGTGGGCGAATGATTCCGCAGAAACGGCAAAGCTCGGGCTGATAAATTCAACAATAACTATCACATAACTGAGCACTTAATCGAATGAAAAGTAGTAATCAAAGCTCAACGTTATTCGGAACCGCAACAGGACTATGCATACACAATGCAACCTATTAATGAGATCGAAACACGACGGTACACTTAAAAGTAACTAACTACCCGGTTTCTGAAGTTAGGTGGATGCTTGAAGTAAAGCATACAGAAGGCTATCATTTCCTTCCCGAATGCTTAAAGGTTCCAGAAAAGGGGAACAAACCAGTAGATCGATCTGCAGCAGGCCTCTCAGGAACTACAAAAAATATATGCCAAAATCACGGAGACAGTTCAAAAAGCTGAACCACCCAAAAAAAATTAAAAAGCCACAGAAGGAAGAAAATCCGTCAATCACCAACACAAAAAGCTCCACGACTTTGAAAATACCAGCAACCAAGAACTTTCTGTTCCAAGAACCAGAACCTCCTGGCAAAAATAAAATCAAGGATAGAAGTCTGAAGGAAGCCAACCAGCAGATTAAAGAAGCAGAAAAGGAAAAAACACAAGAAAAAAAAAAGATCCACAACTGAGTAACTCAAAACTGGTCAATGATACTTTTGCATAAAAATTCAAACAAAACCACCATAGAAAAGGTAGATCCACTTCGAATCAAGTTCCAAAAAAATCAAAAAAACGAAAGGGAAAAGCTGAAAAAACACAGAACCACGGACTCCATAATACACATTGTACTCGAATCACGAAGACTAAAAAAAATAAGACAGATCTTCACGGCTCATGGTCTTGCGCAATTGTTGATCATAATGCCAAATGAAAAACACCACACATTTCATTTATATCAACTGCTTCATAGCAGGCTCATAAGTTAAAGAAAGCGCCACAACAATCTCAACGTTAAGCACTCGTCTTTTATTTTCAAACTAGGCCTTTCATTTAGATTGCTTCAAAATTAACTAGCGGGAGGCAGGTGATGTGTTCAGCCCCTTTTTTTAATTTCACATTTAGTTATTTCTTTTGGGCGTCAGTAATTTGAAGGCGTACCATCAAAGTCCCACTTTTAAAAAGGGGGCAGTTGAGGCGTTCGACTTGCCTCAATGTATATGTCACGCCAAGTAAGAGATCAGCTAAATAAATTACCGATGGACTATCACGGACATTACCATAAGATAACATAACAGTCTTAATCTTTTCCGTAATCCAGTAATGTAATCCAGTGGCAGAAAACTCTCACATTCATAAAACCGAAAAAGCGCGGCCGTTGACTTCACTTGTCACCGAAGAGTTGAGGACTGTGGTTCTCTAATAGGTAGACTCTCAACAAACTGAAAATTACCTTGCTTCCTTTGAGTCTTCAGATTCATAAAGAAGGAAGCAACGAAATATTCAATCCACTTACGCCCTTTCCTTATCCTATGGGGTTTTGGAAAAACGCAAAAAAATTAAAGTAAGAGGAAATTCACTGGTACAGAGTGACCGTGGTTTCTCCCAGTAATTTCATTTTGCAGAAATTTCTTTTGCTCATGAGTCCGTGGATTCACTAGTGTACGAAGAGACTTTGTGCTGGAAAAATGACTAAAATAGGTTGCAATGTGTTTCTGTAGAAAATTTGAGGTACGAAAAATTAGTAACGGAATTATTGAACTATACAAAAAGAATAGAAGTAGTTAGTATATGAAATAACATAAATGAGTAAATTTAACTATAAAATTACTATTCTCTGTAGAAACATGCATAGGAATGTGACACGCTGCATAGATACATCCGAATAGTGCTATCTTACTTAGTAATTTTGTCCTGGCAAGGCGGTAGAGGGCAGACAGGAGCGGCGATACATCGTCAATGCAAACTGATGGGACCCGAATAGAGGCGAGTCGAGACTAGAGACCAAAGGAATGGTCAACGAGAGACCAGCATTTATTTTTGTTTTTGTATAAATAAAGAAAAATGCTCAGAAAAATGAAAAGCATACTACTTCGGAAAATGTACTTTATTCCACACCCGACCGAAAAACCCACATTTTGCCC
>CAKNWW010284892.1:0-10894 GCA_932074435.1 Andricus kollari | reverse complement strand
CCTGAGGTAAGGTCATGTAGATATTTAAAAAAAAAACCTTATTTATCGTTGCTAAGGTCATTATTGAGTATTGACCATTTCTGAGGACTATTATTGCTATTTTATAAGGGTTGTTATTGACTATTAACAGATGAGGTTATAGACTGTTGGCAAGCGTTTCTATTTTTTGCAGCTATTAATTTACATGTTCAGTTGTTAAGAGTTGTGATTGTTGGTAGAACTTGTTCTTGACTGAACATTTGAGGTCCTTATTGGCCCTGGGTATATAGAATCATTATTGAGTTATGACCGTTTCAAAGGACTGTTCTTGTTCGTTGTTAGGGGTTGCTATTGACCATTGTTAGTGGATGTTATTTGCAGTTGATGAGGGTCGTTGTTAAAACAAAAATGATATTAGCCCTGGATAATTATATGGATTACATAATAAGATGAATAAATGTTGTAATGGATACATATATAGCCCTTTTAAAAGTATAAAATCAGTGAAATGCTTTCATCAAATTGAATCAGGTTAAATTTTCAAATATCCTAAGTAATGAAAAAAAATTACAAGAAAGAGATTAATTTACAAACGGAAGGAATCGAGTAGCTTCAGCAGAACACGTTATATACTCGGCCTCGAATGGTTAGGGCGATGAATATTATCGACAATAAAAGTTCACTAAATCAAATTTCTCCTCCCGAGTCTCTCAGCTTCTTACACTTGTGCTCACACGCGAACCTACATTTTATAAACCCTGGAGCACAGTGAAGAAAGCATGCAATCTCCAAAAAAGAAATAATTATCCACTGAAGTGACGAAGGAGGTGCAATCTCAGATTTGCATTTATAAAAAGTTGGAAGGTCGTTTGTTAACGGATACAACTCATTTTCCGGATTCGAGGTTTTGTTTATCGCTTGCACGCCCCGGTGCATTTTTCTTGATATTTATATCTCCGGCTATGTCGTCGCCCTAAGGATGCTTATTTGTCCCGCGGGATAGGGGAGCATATTCGCGAAGTGGCCGCTCACATTGGAGAACGTTACTTTGTTACTTTGGCGTGAAAACGCTGTAAATTTCGTCCCATAAAACCAGCGGGTTTAGTGGCTACAAATTTGACCAGTGGGTCCCGGTTTAATTCCTCTGGTGTAGACTGCAAGAGCTGTGGAAGTATTCCAAGCCATGGCTACTTTAATGAGGTACGAAGTTTGAATTATGCACCCCTTCTTTGCTCGACCCCACCCTTCTCATTTCTCGTCTCTTCTCCTCATCCTTTCTTCACAAAACTTCAGTTCTCTTCTCTTCTTTATTACTTCTTTTCCGTTCTTCTTTCTTCTTCCTTCTTTCATTTTTGTTCTTTTATATCCTTACCTTTTTTTCTTCCTTCTTTTCCATCCTTTCCTTCAACCTTCTTCCATAGCTTCTCTTATATTTCTCTTTCCTCTTATTCTCAAATGTTACCTTCTTTTTCTCGCAGTGTTTCAGTCTTTCTATCTTCCTTCAGTTTTACTGTAACCCCCCCCCCCCCCACCCGCCCGTCCAATATTGCCCCGGGTATCGACTTTTGCACACGGTTTATGGACGCATCACTGTGTCATGCGTATGTTTATGATTCCGGATACGAATGCGTATGCTCAAGGAGCCTTGAGCTTGTAATTATTATCCGTTAAATTGCTTCTGAACACTGTGTTACGGAAAAAACAATTGTAGAGAGGTTAGCAGGTAGCAGCAGTAGTACTTAAAATCTTTGAAAAAGAGCAGAGCGCAATGCATTTTTAACCTCTTCATGAGCACGAAGACCTTTCTACAAGGTTGGTACATCTTCTAAGATTTAAAGGACCAAGGTAGCCAGCCTAACAATTATATTAAGTAGGATAGTTTACATATTGCGTTGAAATATAATACTGTAAAAGCTAAATTTTTTAGAGATATTCATGTAAATATCATTCCGAGTTATAAATTCTTAATACTTTTTGAGCTCTCAATAGTGAAGAATATCATTGATAAGGTTGAAAATTTGAATATCCTGGAACATCTTAATTCAACTCTTGCCTTTTGACTAACTATTGGATTCTTCCTATAAGAAAAGGAATATATCAATGAATGGATATATTATCCTAATTGTACATAAATCAAATGGAAATAAAAAATTGGACGTTGAAAAAATGGAGGCTGGAAGCAGGCGCTAATCGTATTGAAATGCATGCGAGTTATACTGCATCCATTTGCCGGTTACTTCTCGGACGAGGTCTTCGGGTCTTCGGGCTTAGGTTACCTTGTTAGTTCTGGCTGCCTCCATTGGCGTGTGCCCTCTGGCCAGACTGAGCTCGCAACGAATTGGTTCCTAATGTAAATAACGATCCGTATTTCCAGCGCAACGAATATGCAGAAGTCCCGCTTTGCAAACGAACTAATGTCAATGTACAGTAATAACTAATCAAAATGATAATACTTCTACGATAATCTACATTTGAGAATTATATATACACTCCTCTCCTCTTCTGGTTGTAATCTGCCGTAAAATGGGACAAAGCGGCTAATTTTTTCTCTATCGATTTTTACAGTAAAGTCCAAGAAGGAATTCAAATCAGCCAAAGTCGCTCACAAATAAAAAATGTGAAAGAATGTGCGTGCAAGAAAATCTTTACAGCCAAAGTAATTATCTATCAGTTTTTAAATTATTTTAAAGCGAATAAATTTAGTCAACCTTATGGCAACCTTAAATAATCTGTTCATTGTCAATTTAAACAAATAACCAGCTTTATTATTAACCTTAAGTATAAACAAGTAAAATATTACAATACATCTTATAATTTGATAGATTTGATTTTGTTTAATATTGTGAAAGGTGTTTTTGATCTGCGAAATGGAATAATGATCAAGGGAATCCATTTTTTGTTTCATTCATAATAAAATGCGGTGAGCCGCTTTCCCCCTACAAAAACGAAAATACTTACAAAAATCATTCTGCAGGACGAAAAACATACTGTATTCATCTGTATTCTATGAGCCAAGTTTTTCACGTTTTTTTTTACACAACCTAACCAAATTTCGAAAACTGAGAATTTTATACGAATGCACTTTGCATTTGTTATAATTAACGTAACTGCATGGTTTCCTCCACACCCGTCGCTTAGCCTCTATTTACGTTATTTTGGCAACGGTTAAATTATTTGAAATTTGGCAGAGCTGTAATAGATGATAGATGTGAAAGTAATAGATGTTACTAATTTTGAATTAATTCAACATTCTTTGTATGTACCCTTTTAATTTTGAAAATTTTTAAGATTTAAGACTGCCAATATCTGGAAACAAAACTTTTCTTCTTTTGTAATTTCTGCTATGCTAGTTAGGATTATTTTTTTATTATTAAATATTTCCTTTAATAATGTGATGACGGTTACATCCTGTGAATGTATGAATGACTCGAATATACACGTTGAAAAATGGATATTATCACCGAAAAAAAAGTATTCTTAATTTGAGAGGAAAATTCCTCTTCTTCAATCCTCTCACATTTTCCTCTCCAAAGGAGAATATTCCTCTATAAATTAGAGGATTTCCCTCTTTTTTCGAGAGGAAGGATGGCAAAAGGAAGACTTTTGCATTTTCCTCTAGGATCGAGTATAATCCTCTAATTTGTAGAGGAATTACTCTCAGATCAGAACTTGCGCATGCGGAGTCAATCAAGCGTAATAACCTAACGTGTTTAGTGTCGGTCAGTTTTAAGTGAACTGGTGGATTTTCAAGGATGCAGTGATTTATAACATTTAAACAATGGATAAAGAGCTGATTTGGCTGTTAAAAAATTAGGACTTCGGCATGTATGTGCAGTCGTTCGAAATAATAAAGTTTTTAGATTGTGCATTTCTTTATGCACGTTGTGTACAAGTTGTATGATTTCTTCATTGCTATTATGTTCTTTCCTCTATTCCCGTACAACAAAACTCGCATGCATTTCTCCTTTGTGTTGTTTTTTTTTTTCGTTTTCAGAGAGCAATGTATTAAGTATCAAAAAATTAAAAAGAATGGCAAAAATGCCGCTTCTATTAACCAAAATTATAGAACTGGTTGGTGATTTGGCGGTTTTCTTAGAACAATTAGAGTCCGTAAGTTAAAAAGAAAACGTTTCGTCACGGCGAATTTTAATAGCTTATCGCAAATTTTCGCCTAATAAATAAACAATCAAATAAAGTAGTGTACACGAATCTAGCAAATTTTTCCGTGCTCCAAATCATATTTAGAAGAAGATGAAATATTCTCCAAATGAGAGGATTGCATTTAAAACGGGTAAGATGATCCTCTCCAATTGAGTGGATTTTTCCTCTTCCTTTAAGAGGATCCTCTTGATTTAAGAATAATCCTCTTCAAGAGAAAACAATCCTCTCAAATTGAGAGGAATACTTTTCATACCATATTGTAGAGGAGAAATTGCATCAAAATAAGAGGAATCCTCTCAAACGAAGATTATTTTTTTCTCAGTGAAGATTCAAAATATGGATTTTTAACTGTAGGACAACGATCTAGATATTAAGCTGGAATATTTTTATATTAAAATTCAATATACAGGTATTACAAACTCTAAATATAAAAATATGGAGATATTAAACCTTATTATCTGGATATTAAATATATTCCCATATTAGTTTCCTATTAAAATTTCCCTGGTGAGGATGCCTAAAAGGCCTCGAAACATGTTGGACCCTGGTAGTATAAAAAGGACAAATAAATAATAAAGAAATGAGAGAGAGGTGGTTTTGGATGTCTCTTTCTTTTTCTCCCTCTTTTTTCAATTGTCATCTATCTGTCTCTAATGAACCGTTTTACGATGTTTTTTGTAAACATATTTCTCTTCTTTTTACTCTTTTTGTGCAATTATTTTGATATTACACCTAAATATCCAGACTATTGTCATGGAGTTAAAAATCCAGATATGAGTCTTATAATATATATTTTTCTCCGTATGTAAGAAATATAATAAAAAAAGAATTCAAAGAAAGAAACCAAATCGCTTTCACAACATATTTTATTTCTGTATTGATTAAAACCGAGATTAAAACTGTGTGCCAAAGATATCTTCACAAGTATTCCAGATATTTAATACATAGATATATATTATATATTTAGATTCTGACTTATAAGTAACATCGCCAGGAAAAAATTGCTATAATTTGATAAATAATTCATATTATATTTTTTGTATTATTACTTTCTCTGCATGGAAGATGTAATAACCTGAATAGATTGATTCAGAATGAACCATAAATTCCTTTCTTTGAAATTAAATTTATTTTGAAAGGTAGAATCAGCATTTGGTGAGGTCTAAAGTGGAACGTACCCTCTTGTAATCGAGAACGAAGGTCCTGTAAATGCAGGGCCCGTGTTGGCAGAGGGACCAGCTAATGTGTCGACCGAAATATTTATGATGATTGTTTATGGACCGTACGTATATTAGCGCGTTCATCACGCTGATCGTTTCGTTCGTTCATTCGTTCGTTCCTTCGAACTGGCTGGCTGGCTGGCTGGCTGGTTAAACACCTCATGGACGATCCTTTTATATACCTTCGCATCCTTGTCACGGGGAACAGGCCATCTTTTTCCTCGGGGAAATCATCGTGCCCAGTGTACCGACGAATACGTCTCTAAAGTACTCAAATCAGACGCTTCTTTAGCATTGTCTGTAAAGCAAATCCTTATTTCGATCCTAAGTGAGATCCTAAGCATCCAGAACTTGATTTTAGTTGAGAGTAACGAGCATTCTAAGAACAAGAATTTATGGATATATTTATTTATGGTGTTCTTCATAAATTCTCATCCTGCGGAGTAAGTTATGGAAATGGCATATAGGAAATCATTTTCACAAATCATTGCAAGGAATTAGAATAATATGCTAGTAGATGTTAAATTTCATTCTTCCTTATTCGATAGATATGTTGTTTTAAATGTGCAGAAAGTAATAATAAATTACCGACAATAAGAACAGACGGCATTAGCTGCGCCGGGAATCGAGAGTACAATCTCAGTATAATCTCGAAAGTTTTGCCTCCCCCCCCCTCTCCCACCCTGGCTCTGAAAGTAACGCAGTCGTTGGATAAACACGGATCTTACCTTTGTTTTTTCGCATTTCTAGCGAATTCAGTGACCCAAAATGCCTACGTGATAGTGTTGTTAACTTTATGAAATATGAAATGCTTTAAATTCTTAACATTACAATTCAAATATATTGCATTTTCAATAAAAAAGTTGAATTTTAGACTAAAAAACATTAATTTTCTACCAAAAGAGATGAATTTTCAACCTAAAAAGACGGATTTTCAACACAAAAAGTTAATTTTCAACCAAGAAAGATGACTTTTCTAGCATAAAAGAAGAATTTTAAATCCAGCTGGACGAAAATTTAACAATGTCGTAAAATTATCAACCAAAAATTATGACTTTAACCAAATAGTTGAATTTTTAATCTAAAAAGATGCATTTTAAGCCCAAAGGTCGAATTTTCAAACAAAAGAGATAACGAATGTAATAAACATCAGCTGAATTTCAAACCCAATCAGTTCCTTTTACACCAAGAATTTTCAGTCCACAAAGTAGTTGACTTTTCAACAAAATAATTAAACTTTCAATAATATAGTTGCACTTTTAACCAAATAGCTGATTTTTTAACCTACAAAGCTGAATTTTCAACTAAGAAGATTCTGCCAAAATACGAATTTTAAACAAAATTCATGAATTTGTAACTAACAATTGGATTTGTCTACGAAAAAAAAAGTTTTCAACGGAAAAAAAATTTTCAATGAAAAAAAAAGAATTTTCGACCAGTTAAATTCAACACAAAAGAAAATTTAACAAAATAGTTAAATCCTCAACCAAATAGATGAAATTTCAATAAAGAAGATCATTTTTTTACCAAAAAAGACAAATTTTTAACAAAAGAGTTAAGTATCGAAGATAAAAATTGTAATCTTTTAGAAAGCTGTTGACTTTTCAACTGGAACAGATACATTTTTAACATGAAAGCTAATTTTCAATCAAGAAAGATGAATGTTCAGCCAAACAAATGAATTTTCAACTAAAAAGGTAAGTTTGCAACCAAAAATGGTATCTTTAAATTTTTCTGTTTAAAAAATTAAACTGTCTATAAAAAGAATTAATTTTCAATAGAACACACGAATTTTAAATAAAATAGATTTTAACTAAAATGATTAATCTTTAACCAAATAAATGTATTTATCTACTAAAATAATCCTCAACTAAAACAGATAAATTTTTAACCAGAAAGTTGCATTTTAACCAAAAAGGATGAATTTTCAACCAAATAGTTGAAATTTCAACCAAATAGTAGAAATTTTGAGCAAACGAAATGAATTCCGAACCAAAAATATAATAGTTGGATTTTCTCGGTTCTTTATTAATTCAGCTTTCATTTAATGTGAAAAAACGAGAAAAAGCGGAAAAGGGAAAATTTCTTTAAAACAGGGGAAAAAAGAAGAATTATTTAAAAAGAGGGAAAAGAGTGTAAAGTCTGAAAGATGAAAATGATTTTCAAAATCATTAAGTTAGTATTAAACTGTACCGTTGCAGGGTCATCTTTCGCAAAATTCGCAAATTTTGTTAAAATTTATCATCAGGAAAAGTTCTAAACTTGATTTAAGTTTTTTCCGTCACTTCCACTGTCCCCTCCTCCTGTTACTAACCCTAGTTTTTGGTTGTGACCCCCCCCCCTCTAAAAGGGTTAAAGTACTTTATGGACTGGGGAAATTGGTTTTCTGCAGTTTTCCTCTCCCCTGGTCAAACCTCCAGGCAAATGCGAGTACTTATAATAAAATCGAATGAAACCACGGGTTATCACTGGATGTGATTACATTCATACAATGATTCTAAGTCCACTATAATAAAGAAAAAATTTTATAGGCACTCATCAGTTATCCGGTGAAGTAGAATCGTCCGTCGGTAAAGATATTCATGCTAAAGGACTTCAATGATACTTTAGCTGTGAGGTCTGTCGTAGGCAGACGGTCTCTGTTTTACCGGTTTTAAAAAAATAAAGGCATAGTGAAATAGGTGCAAACGCAGTGCTGCGGGACTTCAGTAAACCAGTCTATCTATAATAATACTAATAATAATAATAGTATAATAATAATACCTAAAATAAGCTCTTTAATAAGTTCTTCCAATTTCAATTGAATTGAGATAATAAGTTAAATCAGAAGGTTTTTCTTTATTACCACTTACATTTTGATTCGATTCATCTTGGAGTTGGAAAATAATAGCCAAACAGCTGAATATGAAAGCAGGTGTGACTGCGGGAAATATTTCTTTATATGGGTTTAAGCATTTTTCATCTTTATACATCGAGGACGAGAATAAACCGTGATTAAAGTCAATTTACATCGCGAAAGTCTCGTTCACGTTGAGGCTTTCGAAAAAGATCGACCATGTTGATACCTCGGGCACGGTGGGTCGTAAATTTGACTTCGTACGACGTTTCAAAATCCCCCTCCCCTTCATCCTCCACCATTTGCCCCGTCAAGAAAAAATACCCTGTGCCATCGTTTCGAAGGAACCGTAGAATCTTCAGGGTACAAAGCCATCACCCACTGTCAGCCCGCATTCGAAACTCGTAAAACGACCACATGCGAGACGTGCCTTCAAAAAATAAATTTCAACTCGGAAAGCTCGATTTCCAGTCAAATAGTAAATGGAAGAGAAGAGAAGGAGATCCATTCTCTAATGACTAATTATTCTCGTTCTTAATAGGGTATATATGTTTATTTTTTATAATAAGATTTAAGAAATTAGATGGTCATTAATTATAGAGAAGAAAAGAATATAAATATAAATTTCTGAAATCTATTTGAACATTTCGAAATTTTCAAGCATTATGGAAGAAGGTTACAGGAATTTTAAGCATGGAAATTATATCACATTAATTATTAAAAAGTATATTTTCAAATTCAAAATAGTCTAAAGTCAAGAATGCTGCATACATCAGGAAATGAGCTTGACCTTATTTTATTTATCTGACCAAATTAAATCGAACTCATGTTTGAGTTTAAGTTAATCAATTAGAATTGAATTTGAATTTAAATTAACTTACTTTGAAATTAGTTGAATTTACTTCCAATTGAGATGATTTCAAGCTAAATTCACATGCAATTTAGTTCAATAAATTCATTAAGAATTTGTTTGGCCTCACTTAAATTAATATAAATTAATGCGTTGAATATAGCAGAGATAAATTTAAATTTACTCAAATTAATTTACAATTTAATATTTTAATAGAAAATTAATTTTATATCTATTAGTTGATCTCACTCGACTTCACCTTTCGCAGACTTGAATCAATTTGTATCTAGTTAATATCACCAGTATTAATTTAAATTTATCTTAGATTGCAATCTGAATTTGCAATGAATATTATGTATTCCTTCATCAGACTTCACTTTATTTGAATTGAATTGAAATTAACTTTAATTTACTAGAATCCACTTTGAATTTAATATATCAAACTTGAGTTTGCTAAAGGCGAATTTAAGTTTTCAAAAAATAAAGTCTTCTTTTGTTGCATGCTGTTTTTTTTAAATGTTGATTTAAGCCCGTTTTTAAACTTAAGAATAGACTTAGACCCACCTTTTGTCTTAAAAGATAACGGTACGAATATAATCGATTTTCTTAATTGAAAACTGGTTATTCTGTGTATCATCTATTGATTCAAGAATTTTTTGTATACAATTGTATTCGCCTTAAATTCATTGAAATTAATAGTTGATTATACAAAAAATCACTTTATTAGGGTGCCCAATATAAATTAAAAATTTACAGACGCTGCCTCCTAATTTTTTCCCCTATTGGTGAAGAAATACTGCCATGAATTTTCTTTTAGTTTGAAAAAATTGCGTAGAGGTTGCGCTAGGCCGTTTGAGGTCTGCAAATTAATTTTCTTAGTTAACAATGTTTAAAAAACATAAATTTCTGGCTGAAAAGTGACTTCACTCCTTAAAAGTCTTTTTTATTGATTGAGCAATAAAACCTGAATTTTATGAAATAAAAAAATAGTTTAGTTATTATCGAGCTTAGAATACGAAATTATTAAATTTCTATCCAGTTAATGGTCCAAAAATGGTCGCAAAGTATTTTTCTCGTGAAATAATGTAAAGTTGAAATATTTATACAGTGTAACAGAATAAAATTTTTAATTTCGAAGCACACAAAACATACCATTTTCAAAAATAAATATTTTCAATTCATTCATATCATGATGACTATTCCTTTTATATTGGAGAAGAAATCCTGTGTATACTAATATTTAAAGGGAAAAAATGTTTATGGGCATTTCAGACCATTACTTGTAATATGAAATAAAAAAATGCCTTGTTCTAAACAAAATAATATCTGCAGGATTTTTTTTTATAAACTTTAGAGTCCATTGCTTAAAAATATGGCCTAGTGCTACCTCTAACTTTTTTGTTATTATAATAAAAATTTATGGAAGCATTTTTTCAAATAAATGAAAAAATTAGGGGGTAACGTTTGCAAAATTCAATATTTTATTCGGCCCCTGCACCTTCATGATACCTACATATTGAAATCCACTGTCAATTAATTTTATCAATTTTTAATTTAACTTAATGTTGTAATCGGATTCTCATTACAAGCATTGCAATTTAGCTTATTCATCCGAATTCGTTTTATTTAAAGTAAACGCTCGAATCAAATTTATTTCAGGTAACTCAAGTTTATTACATGGAAATTGTCTGCAATTCAATTTATATAACCTTATCTTTATTTGAATGATGTCTCAGGAATTAAAAATATTAATAATGAATTATAAGTTGGATTATTTATACTTAAAGATCTTATCTCGGAGCGGTTGCTAGTGTTCCCAATGCAATTTATATGGAACTTAAAAGCTTC